>OZ010796.1:486870433-487175433 GCA_963932465.1 Maratus speciosus
GACTGAGATTTTATGCCCCTTGATTTTATGTGTCAGTTTGGAAGAGTTTTGTGCAGAATTATGGAAGTTATCATGTCCATAAAAAAGTGATATAGATAGATATATGTAAAGATCGCACCCTACCGTAAAATCACATTAATCCACCCTTCTTGATTAAGCGCCCCCCTCCCACTTTGTAAACAAATTGGAAAATTCAAGAAATCCCAAGAAAGCACCCTCCCTGCAAAAAAATTTCGGCGCACACATCAAGATTATTTCAATCATTTCTTTACTTTTTCAACTAAGTCTATTATTCTACTTACCTTTGATTTCATTTATTTCTTTCAGTTTATTCAAATCTCCTTCCGGCGTTTGCACTTACCTCAATTTGTTTTCATATCGTCATAAACCTCAGAGGAAGCAGTAAACGCAGTTCAGTTATTTGTTTCATGATTCGATTAAAAATCGATTCACGTCATCAAACTACCGATCGGTACTTCCATTCTGTACAGCTACGTAACTTCATAATTATAAATGATATTTTTCATAATACCATTAGCCTTGTGTATTATTTTTACTAAATATATAAAATAATAGGGATAATAACAATATACAGCCTTTTTTTAGTAACTTTCGGAATTTTATATCGTGTTGGTTTTCTTTCTTCTAAGTTATGGTAGGTGGCACCAAAATAGCGCGAAATCGGATTTATTGGTATTATTTATTTTATTATTATTATTAAGTATTGATTGGTGATTTAATATGATATTTGAAGGTGATATACATATTTACTTTATATATTACTATTTAAAATGAGCTAATATAGTGATAAAGTTATTTTTTTTAATTAATTCTATGTCAGTCTGATTTAAATTTCCCATTATAACACATTTCTTCTTTTTTTTTTCTTTTATTAGTTTCATTTGCAATATTTTTCATGTTATTATTGTGATTTGTATTATTTATTTAGCCTTTATAGATAAGAAATGATGATTTAAAAAATATATATGGTTATTTAATGTCCCTAATTTACAACAGATGGTGACACCGCATAAAATGTCACTAGTTTTAGAAAGAATTTTAGGACATTTTCAAATGCAATTTCTTAGTGTTTTTAATTATTTTTAATTATTAAGTTCCTTTTATTTTTCTGTTACCATATTAATGACAAATATTAGTGTTGTTATTTATCTTATGACAGATATTAGTGTTATTATTTATCTAAATGCATTCCAGTTTCAAAGTTTTTGAAATCCAAAATTTTCTATAATTTGAAATCGCCATTAATCACGAAGTTATACTGTTTTTCTATTTTGTATATAATTTTTTTTTTCAAAATGTTTTTCTTTTCTCACTTTATTAAAATAATGCATATTTTGCGTCGATCGGCCATTAACATCCCCCACCCCACCACCGATAGATATCATTACTGCAATTTTAATACCGTGTAAGCACCCCCTCTGATTTTTTTACAATTTTCTGTCGTGTTTGGGGAGGGGGGGGGGGCAGATTAACAGTATTTTACAGTACTCACTTTTTCGCATGTCGATATGTGGATTTTAGGGTTGAGAGTAAATATTTGTGGCCAATTCAAGACACAGTAACTATGAAGTATAGTTCTTTGGACCTGTCTTTTCTATAAATACATCCTTTTGAAATCAGGTCCAGTGACTTGGGAGCTGCTAGGAGCAAAAGCTCTTTAATTTGTACCTTAAATTAAGCTGAGGATCACATCATAATCTGTCTATTTTTTTCCCTCTGCACTCTGCTTTTCATAAGCTACTTTTAACTTTTTCCAGCAGAGGGCAGAAGTATCAAAGTGGGAGGGCTTTTTCTTCCTTGATTGGTGCATTACCTTTTTTTATAGCTGTGGTTTTATGGAGACAAGAGTCTTAGCTCTTGGTGGTGCAATCATATAAGTCAATTCTAATTTTAATGTTAAATGTCATTTATGAGGTAATCATAGTATTAACTGTCAATCAGACAAAAGTTAATTATAATTTATATCCTATAATGTAATCATATCATACATTTTTTATTTTGACACTAATTTAACTTTGTACTCTAAACATATTTACTTTGATTTATTGATCTGATATTAATAATTGTCATTCTGGAGAAACTTGATTAAACTTTATGATTTAAATGTAATTCTAGATTTATCTTAATCCTTTATTGTTTATAATTTGATTCTTAAATGTCTAGCATAGCATGAAAAAAACAGTTTGTTTATGCTACAAAATATGATGATGCAATTCTCTATTTTGATATGAAATATCTAATTTGATTACTTCTTGGCTCATGAGAGATTTATTTCTTTTATAAGGATTTTAAGATAATTTAATATGTTTTATGATATAGGAATTATGTCAACAAGGGGTAATTTCTTTTCAAAATCTGTTTCATGAATACCAATAGGTATCAAAAAATTTTATGATGAAGAAAATATTTTAAATTATTCGTTTTAAGAGTCTATGGAAAATAAGATAAGTTTTCTGATTTAGAAATTTAATTTAAATTTTGAATTTTAGAAAGACTATTTTTTAAAAATGAGTTTATTTTTGTTTATTTATTTTTACCCATTCATACATAAAGTTTTGAGCTGGTGTTGGTTTTAGGTTCTAGGGGTCATGATCGGTGTAGATCTGCAAAACGTTTTCAGAAATTCCAACATAGGGGAGAATGTAATAAGTAATATTTCTTACGAAATCTACCTAAAAAGAGGGAAGAAATCATCACATGCAGATGCTAAATGGTGCTTTTACAGAACCGATGGATGGAAACTTTTATTCACTTTTCAAACAGAATAATTCAAACTCTGGAAAAAAAATTTCCAAATATTAATATAGATTCAATCGATGCTGTATTTAATTATGAGTCTGTGTTTGCCCCATGTTGGTAGCTCACGGAAAATATTCCATCTTGTGCTGCGTTTGTAGCCTTGCCAACCTGTAATAGTGAGAAGTTCCAGGCTGGGTATTGTTCCATGTGGTTTAGTCAGTAGAAAATCAGTATGTGATACTGATGGCCCGGGTTCGAGTCCTGGCATGGAATCTTTTACACTAAATTGGCCTTTGCGCCTTTTAAGCAAAATAATTTGAAATTTGATTTTCATTTGAAATATAGAATAATCATATTCAGTTATTAGTAAATGCTGTGAAAGGTAGGATTTTTTCTATATCTAAAGACACAGTAGGTAATATTGTAGATAAGACAGGAAAAAGACGTGAATGCCTGGCTTCAAGTACAAAATTTTTCGAAATATATACCCCAAAATAAAAAGAAATTCATCAAATATTGTAATAAGATCTTTTTATGGTAAAAGAAAATCTTCTAAGTCATAAAATTGCTAAATCATTAAATTACTCAAGAGTCAACTTTTAACAAAATCATTAACAATGATTCGATTATTTTTTTATAACTGTTTTAAAATATTAATTGATTTTATTTCACTTCAGGCCTCAGCTTTGAATATTTCAGATTCAGGTTCAAGTATATCTAGTTCAGGTCAATGAAATATTTTTGCTTCTACCATGGAACTAGGAAGGTGGTTTCTTAATTCTATGGCTCCTATGCGACACACTATGTCACATATGTAAGTGCCTTGGTAGGAAAGGGCACAAAGAAACAGAGATAGGATGGAAAGAAAAATGTAATTTCGGATTTGATTGTTTAGAAATGCTAATCTGCTGGGCTCTGGAGTACAGTATTCATGAGCTCCATTGAATTTCGACCAATATTTAAATATTCACTAAATATGAAGAAGTACTGGAGCTGAGCTCCGATGCGAAATTAGCACTGACTGTACCAAATATAACAGTAAAACCTTTCCTGGAAGCATAGTACACCAGAATTGCTGATTTAACTAATAATGAAACTGGATTGACTCCAACAGAATACTCAGTGTTAATTTAACCCTCTGAGTGGTTTGGACGTATTTTTCCATTTCCCTAAAACAATTTAAATCTGTTGTAGAAAAAATATTTTAAACAGAATTGTATTTTAAAATGTAATATGAAATAAAGAGGTATGAAGTGTATTTTAGAAACAAATAGGGAAAGAAAATTTACATTAAGATTATTTTTATAAGCACCTTTATGAAAATGCAGGAAAGCCCTCAAGATGCTTGGAGGGTTAACTACAACTTTCACCTTGACTGTCTGATGTAATGTTTTCTGGGTTGATTTTTTACAACTTTTTATGGCTTTTATATTAAAATTTATTAATAAGGAATTCTATAGAATCCTAAATGTCCTTTTTAAATGTATTTTAGTGTTTTAAACATTTTATATAATTGTAATTGTCTGTAATCTCAACTATGTTTTACAGTTATATTTACTTTTAATCTGAGTAATCAGATTAATGATTAAATAAATTCAGAATGAATTAATCATGAAAAATTTTTTTAAAGAGTAATTACAGTTCCATTATAGTTCAATTTCATTCATGATTTAATTACATAGGATTGAAATTTAGTCGACTAATTAATCATTTTACAAAATTAATTGATTATACTGCCAATGCTGGTACAACGTATAATAAGCTTTAAGGTACAACATATAATAAGCCTTAAGGTTCAACTTTAGGGAAAAACATACAATCTGACAATTTTAATTCATCATTTGTTTGCAATCGGAATTATATGCACATATGTAGCATGTGTAATGGATTCTCTTTTGCTATTTTGATTGAGACAAAATAATATAATTCCTGGCAGAGATCTGCATGGGCCGGGCTCAGGCCTATTTTCATTCATGGCACTCGAGCAGGGCTGGGCCTGGTCTCTATTCTTTTCAGGCCATGCCGGGCATATTGACTACTCTTTATGGGCCAGGCCAGTTCGGGCCTTACTTTCTTCATGAAGAATCAGGCCGGGCTGGGCCTAATTATTTTTTTCTGTACAGAACCAGGACTGGTTTCATTCCTAGTCTTCATGGCTCAAAATTTTCAGTCCTAGTTTTGACACAACCTGTATGAAAATCATTGTCTCGGTGTGGCCTGGTCTGTTCAAAGGTCAGTAAAATTAGGCCTGGCACAAAATTTTTTGCAAAAAATGCATACATTTTTAAATCACCATTATTCTACAATTATTCATTAAAATTTATTCTTTTTAAAGAATAGTAGATTTCCAGGCTTATTAAAATACAGCTAAATTAAAATATAGTAAGATGTGTGAAAAAGAACCTGCCTGTGACAGAATCCTGTTTTAAACTGAAAAATGTGTTGATCCATGCAAAATTAATATACTAATACATAAGAAAAGAATATATAATACATTTACACTTGCTAAGAATGGAACTTGTCTATAACACATTTTTTTTCTATGCAATTCCATCAACAGATTTTACTGTATAGCATTTTTCAGATTTTTAACACTTCAGTACATGGAATATGGATTAAAAATATTAATGATAACTGAAACATTTACATACAAGAAATAGAAATTCATTAAATAAATAAATATCACAGCCTGTGGCACTTCTATAAGAATGAAGATTATAAACATGAAAAATAAAGTTAAGATAAATATTTTTTGTCAGACTCCTTGTACAAGACAAAATTTTAACCAAATCGATGTAAATATCGATGTTTTGTAGAAATTCACTTGGGCCAAACTTTTAACTTTTTTACTGGGCCGGGCAGAAATTTTAGTTTTTGTATCGGGCCAGGCCGAATGTTTTTTTCTCAGAATCGGGTCAGGTTTGGGCCTGGAAATTACGGCCCGTGCAGACCTCTAATTCCCAGTGTATAATCTATAGATCAAACATGTTTAGACTCAGAAATTTTATTTAATAGTCCAAGTCAAATTTATACCATGTTCAAGTAAGTTATATTTTATTAAATAAAATGTCGGTATCTAAACGTGTTTGTTTGATCAATAGATTATGCATCAGATGTTATGGTACGTTACAGTAACTAAAAAACATTCACACAGAAGTCCTTACATTTTAAGATTGAATTTAAAAGGGAGCCATCATCAAATGTACAACTATAATCAATGTATAAAAATATGATGAAATCTTTAATTCTATATTTTGAATTCAATTACTGTCAACTTCCTGTATAATGTTCACTTTTTCTCATCAAATGTATAGAAACTCAGTGAAAATCTGAAGAAAATGTACATATTGTCAGTTCTAATTTAAAATGTTCTATATTTAAATTATTTTTTAAAAAGGGCTTTGACAGTTAATTTATTTATAACTTTAAAAATAGTCATATGAAACTGTCAAACATTTGTTTTATTAAAATATGTTTCATTTGTAGTATGATCAAGTAGTGAAGCATTTTGGAGAAGATCCATCTCATTTGCAACCTGATGAATTTTTTACCATATTTGATACTTTCCTAACATCCTTTAATGAAGCACGGCAAGATAATGAAACATTTCGTCGTAAAAGGGAGGATGAAGAGAAGCGAGCTAAGCAAGATGCAGAGGTAAAATTTTTTGTTTACTTTTTAATGATTGAAATTACAGCATCGTGAGTGAAATTTTTAGATTAAAAGTAAAATATGAGTCTGATTTATGAAATAGATTGATTTTATAATTCAAAATTTTCTATAATTCATATTGTCTATTATTCTTCTTTAGAAATAATAAAATCCATCTATATAAAAGTTTAAACCTAAGTATTTTCAGTTTAATTTATTAGCACAAATGAAATAAGCTTTAATTATTTTTAATTAAATAATGATGTTAAGTCATTTTCTGAATGATATCTGTTACTGTAATATGTAATTAAATTCTTGCTTTCCTCTCATTCGCCTCTCCTACAAAAAACAATGTTTAAATTCATAAACAAAAAGTGTAAAAACTCAGGAGAAGATCCGAAAATTTTAGTTGAAAATAAAGCACTTACAAAAAATAATTTGGTACATGGCTTCACATTTTGTCTAATTTAAATAGCTAAATCAGGAATACATTACTTAAGTGTTGAATAATGAATTACTATGAGAATGAATAATTTTTTTACATTTAGTGCCTGATTTTCACAAGTGTCTTAAAGTGGTAGCTGCATAAAACATAAATTTCTGCTGCTTTGAAATCATTTTTATTTTATTCCTTTTTACTTTCTTCTATCTTTACAAGAAGAAAGTATTGGATTCATGAAAATTTTCGAATTCCGGTTTTTGACGGATTTACACGTTTTAGGGGTCAGAGATTCCAAAAAACATGTTTTTACAAAATGTCTGTCTGTGACTGTCTGTCTGTCTGTGTGTATGTGACACAAATTTTGTGGGTGCTCTATCTCAAGAACTAATGCACGGAATTTAATAAAAATTGATATTCAGTTAGTCCCTAATACAAATTGATGCTGATTAGGTTTTGGTGTAAATCGCTCGACAGGTGGCGCTGCTATGCTGCATTTTTCACGATTTTCACAATAGCTGTATCTCACGAACTAATGCACGGATTTTGTTCAAAAATCAGATTTAGTTGGTCCTTGATATGAATTGATGCTGATTACGTTTTGGTGCAAATCGCCCAACAGGTGGCGCTGTTATGATGAATTTTGCAGGATTTACATGATTTCCCCCAATAGCTCTATCTTAAGAACTAACGCACGGATTTTCATCAAACTTCAGATTCAGTTAGTCCTTGATATGACTTGCTACTGATTATGTGTTGGTGTAAATCGCCCAACAGGTGGCGCTTCTGTGCTGCCTTTTTCATGATTGCCTCAATAGCTCTATCTATAGAACTAATGGACGAATTTTCATCTAACTTCAGATTTAGTTGTATGTTGACACAAGTTGCTGTTAATTAGGTTTTGGTGTTAATCACCCAATAGGTGGCGCTGCTATGCAGGAATTTTCTCGATTTTTGCTATAGCTCTATCTCAAAAACTAATGCACGGATTTTCTCCAAACTTCAGATTCAGTCAGATGTTGACATAAATTGTTGCTGATTAGGATTTGGTATAAATCACCCAATAGGTAGCGCTGCTAGGCAGCATTTTGCTGGATTTAGACGATTTCAGCGATAGTCATATCTCAAGAACTAATGCACGGAATTTCATATCTTTAGAATCCTCATGAGATGCATAAATTGCCATTTAATTTTGGCAGTGTGATAGCGAATTTTGAAGTATTAACATGTATGAGATAGAAGAAAGTTTTGGGATTGGTACATCCGACTAGTTTGTCATATATTCATGATTAACTTTTTTTCTTTTCTTTTGTATTAACATAATATATTTAAACAGCAATTACTGTATATAGTGAACATTATTTATCATGGAACCTTTAAAAGAAAATTCAGTTAATAATAATAAAGATTAGACTAATAATCTAGACCAATTCAAAATTATTCTAATTAAAATCTACATATTAGCATTATATATGTAAAGATATGGTGTCATCTTCATAGGTTGCTCTATGTGTAAAATACTGGCTGAATGCCAAACTACTGAACCTAGAAGCATGAAAATTGGGAGGGGGGGGGGGGGATACTTCTTATGACATAAGTGTGCTCCAAGAAAGGATTTTGAAAAATTCGTCCACTTAAGGGGTTTAAAAGGAGGGCAAAAAATTGTAGAACATTTGGCCTATCTCAGCAACCATTTTAGATAGGAGCATGAAATTCCAAAAAATAAATCTACTAAAAATAATTAAATATGCATTGCAGCAAGGGTGCACTTTTTTGGGGATTTTTACCTTCCCTAAAGGGAAGGTAAAAAAATATATTAGAAAGTATGTAATATCTTAGTAAAATATTTGTTATTACACTGTTTTCAACAAACCATATTTTGTGTGTAAATATTATAATAAAAGAGATACATCTAATTCATCCTAAGGTACTTGTAATAGCATTTGTTGACATCTTGTCCTCGTCATCTCAGCTTGCAGTCAAATCTCCATCTTTAAATTTTTTGTGCATAATATTACCATAAAAATACTATCAGAGTCCAGAATTTCAGATTTTTATCTTGTGATCCACCAGAGATATCAAAGCTTTAAAAGTACGATTTTTGAAATTTTTGAATTATTTATTTTTTTTTTTTTTTGTGAAGAGAAAACAAGTCTCACATCTGGAACTTGGCGTGTGAGTACAAGTACTTTCTGCCTATTTGTAAAAAAAATTGTGTCATGTTGACAGCATTAATTTCTAAAAAATCTTCCTCTTGTAAACTGACAGATTTTGGAAAAAATCTTAAACTTTATGCTAAAATTTCACCAGTAAGATTTATTTTAGTAAAACTATTTTATTATCAGACTAGCCCATTTTATTCTGAACAAATTGCTTTAAACCCCACTCGAATTGGAAAAATAAAAGATAAATTATTTACAATTCCGTAAGCCCTAGGATGTGAGAAAATGCTGCACATGATGAAACAAAGATGGCCGCCATGCACAAACAAAAATTAATAAAATTAAAATAATAGTCATTTTGAACTTCCATTATGTTAGGGTTGTTGTACAAAAAATTTCAGATTTTTTTTAAATGGTCAAGCAACCAATAAAATATTTTCTGGACCACTTGAAATGGATTGACCCTAAGTCAAAATTGCAACACACTCGCATAAAAAAAAATCTACTCATTTCCAGTCATCAAAAGCATGACCAGAAACCCATTTACACATTTAGAAGGAAGCAATGAACCGACTTTTCAATTTTGTGTTTTTTAATAGTTTTGTTTTAACCTAAATCGACCAAACTGCTCTCGGTACAGTTAAAATTGGAAGACATATTCCTAAAAGTTGTACTCTTATGTCTTAAATGCACAATCAAATTGAAAAAATATCGCAGTTAACCCTTTGAGAAATTTTTTTCCAAAAAGATTGATTTTTCTGAAAATGTTTTTCCCTGCCAATAGTTACATATGAAGATTGGGAAACTAGCATGTTAAGTTGTTGCTACATCTTTGAAAAAATTAGATGCTATAAATATTAAAAATGCAAAATTATTTCTGTAAGATCAGAACTCAAATTCAAGACAATTGTGTATATGATAACTGATTTTTGAACCTCTTCAATTTAGAAGGGGTAAAAGAGTACCTGCTAGTGTAGTGGATTAAAGCAGCAGTTTAAAGCTCTGAATTTTTGTAGAGAATGCAGGTTCGAGCCCAAGCATGGCAAAATGTGTAATATTTTTGTAGATAATTCATTTCAATAATGACATATTTTATTAGGAAGAGAGGTTATAAAAATTTTATTTTATTATTATTATTAGTTGAATGCTTTATAATTAAATAAAATTTAACACTCAATAATATTTTGAAAAAATAATGATTTTATATTTAAAATATTTAGGCTAAAATATTTTGCATGTAAAGTAAAATCAGTTAAATAAATTGAGCTGATCTACATCTTTCATTATATTTTCTGACTATTATCAAGAATATATATGTTTGTGTGCCAGAAAGAAAAGTTTGCCCTTCATTTGTATAAAAAATAAAACAGAAAGAAAGAAGAATATTTGTATAAGAGCTATAAAAGAAATTACCTTGATATCCAAGTTTAATATTTAAGAAATGTAAAATAAAATTCAAGTAATAAAAAATATATATTATAAATCGTTAGCTTCATCAAGTTTCAAATTTAGGTTTTTAGAAAATGAGACAGATAAAAATAAAATTCATGGCAGCTTTTAATGGTCGTGTAGTTTTAAAAATAAATAAATAAATGAAAATAAATAAATATTTTTTCAAAAAAATATGAGGCCGTAGTAAGTAAAAATAAATTCTCTACCCTATATTTTTAGCTAAATTTTTGATAAAAAGCAAGCATAATTGGTTGTAAATTATAAAGTTAAAATTCTTTCACTTCATTAAATAGATACTGGCAGCACCATCTGCCACCTTAAAAGAAATAGGAATCACTTATGCAATATAGAAATTCGTAACGTAATTCGTCATTCAATGATTAATTTAAAAGCAACTATTTAAAAATTCATGAATTTTTCTAATGAAACATTCAAGTTATTTACCGTCAAATCTTGACGGGCACTATCTAGTATACTCTTAAGGCTGAAACATTCTTCTGATCGATGGTGCAATCGTTTATTTTTAAATAGGAATTTTAACCCTTTCAAATACACCAGCAAACGCAGATCACTTTGCGCCTCATTTTCTATGCTAAAAGTAACTAAACATCCATATTTTAACACAATCTTTGTAGAGCATCTCAATAGACCAGATTTACATCACCTACAAAAATTACAAAACATTCAGACAGGTAGAAATATTTTTTGCAAAATAAAATGTGTGAAAATTTCGATGAAATTAGTAAAAACCTGAGTACTTCATTGTAGTTTTGCTTGCTTTCAGATCAGAAGAAAACACATTTCTTTTTCAACTAGATATCAATATTTTTCCACGGATTTTTATCTTGAGGTGCACAACCATCATATTTATAGACCTTGAAAATCTCAAAGATTACAACAAGAACTTTCCTTTTAACTACTGAAATAGACCAAATAAAAAGTCGTCTTATGAGCCCTTTTACCACTAAATATCAATATTTTTCACACGTTTTTTCATCCAAGTTGCGAAAACATTATCAATATCTTAGCACAAAAAGAAAATGAAAAGTAAAATTAATAGAAAAAAAACCTGTTTTTTATTACTCAGTATCAATATCTTAGCATGAAAATTATATACAGACTTTGGACAACAAGAAATGTATTTTTTTAATGTTGAATCACCTCCCCCCCCCTTCCCTCCTTTCCCATTGCTGTTATTTTAACCCCTTTTACCGCTAAATATAAGTTGTTTTGTTGTAACCGAGTTTTCACACAATCAGCAGACACGGATTTTATAAAACGTATCTAAATCTTTAATCATTTAGACAATTATAGGTTGTGAAGTTTATAAATTTTTTGTAAAAAAAAAAAAAAAATTTGTAACGAAAGACGAAATCCAGAAACTCATTCATACTAAACATTTATTAAAAATAAAAGAATATTTTTCTAAAATTTTCAATCTTTTTTCCCGAAATTTTTACATGGGGCAAAAACATTATATTTTATAACTGATAAAAATTTTAAAGAGTTCAGACAGCAAAAACTATTTTTTTTTTAATTATGAAACAAACAAAGGTAAAAAAACAAAACAAGAAAATGTCTTTTTACGAGCGTTTTGCCACTAAAAATCAATATTTTTTTCATGATTTTTTATTTAAAAATATAAATTCAAACAAAATGGAGTTAAAGATATAAAATCATACAAATCTGAGGTTCAGTTAAGGTCATTCTCATGGGCCTTCGACAATGCAGGGCGGGTTAGCTAGTTTCAATAAATTTAAATATTTTAATCCATATTTATGATAAAAAATAAAATAGTTTTCTTATGCAAAAAATGTAAAACACTTAATTTTCCAAACTAATTTTTCTTCCTCAAATAAAATATAAACAATACAAAATGAACTTACCTTCAGTTTTCTGGATTAGCAAAATGAAATACACACACACACACACACAAAAAATGTATATATCTTAATTCCACTTGTATGCACACATATATTAAAAAAATGAAAAATTAAGTAAACACTAAACACATTTAATCCAGTTGACTTCCATTTCGAAAAGTTTGTGGTATTTTTCTCAATCCATTACGGACACTATTTGAGGATTGTTTGTGGATGATTGCACAAAACTTGCATGATTGTGGGCACTTTTTGAGGATTGTTTGTGGCCGATTTCTCAAAGTTTGCATGACTATTAGATCCTTTGTAGACTCATGCAATTATTAATCCATTTTTCATGAAAATTTTCATGACAGTGTGCAACTGTCTTTTTCACAGCAGATGTAAAGGAAAATAAATTAAATCCAAGTAGGCCTAAACAAGAGCATTTTCTTCTTTTCAAAGATAGTTTATATGTAAATATTTTTTTACCATCTTGAATACCAGAAATAGCTGGGATTTTCCCATTTAACTGAATGAAACCAGGCATGTACAGAAAAAAATTCAATTCTAGTCTGAATGAAAAGGCATACTCTGCATCCATAAAGGGCTGGAATGGTTCTAGAAAGTGAGGGATCTTCCTGTGGTAGGACATCATCCTGTCAGCTTCCCTGTAAAGGCAGTGTATGGCATCATCTTCACAGCAGCTCTATAATACTGGCTCAATGACATATAAAAATAACTTAGTTGGTGAAAGTAATTGACTCAGCACCTCTTTGCAATAAAATGGTTTAATTAATTCCAATAGATAATGCATAAAGTAAGAGTTCAACGGAGGTCCCGAGAACCGTAATCTTTAAAGACTACATTGTCCTGAGATTGATAGAACACCTCACTTGCTACCAAAACAGTCAATTCTAAATTTGATGCTAATTGATATTTCTGATTTAATAATAAATGCCACCTAGAGAAAAAGTTAATTAAGATTTGTGATTTAAATGTAATCACCAAATACTTATTTTGACATTAATTTGAATTTTTTTACTAAACCTAATTATTTAATTTGATTTTATACTCTGAATCTAATAACTGTCAAATTTGTGGAAAACTAATTATAATTTATAGCCTAAATATAATTATTAAATTTGATTTTATGATTTGAATCTAATAGCTGTTACATTA
Source organism: Maratus speciosus (assembly GCA_963932465.1). Taxonomy (NCBI): domain Eukaryota; kingdom Metazoa; phylum Arthropoda; class Arachnida; order Araneae; family Salticidae; genus Maratus; species Maratus speciosus. The sequence goes on from OZ010796.1 coordinate 486,883,939, forward strand.
GAAAAAGTTAATTGCAATTTATGGTTTGGTGCAATATTCTAATATAAACATGTCAATCAACTCCTATTTTGGTAAATTGATTTCAGAATCATTGATAATCATTAAGATTCTTGTAATTTCTTTTCATCTATATATATATTACCATTACACTAATTCTAAAACCAACATTTATTAAATATCATCATTTAAATTAATGTCATAAATGTCAAAAAGAAATATTCATTATTTAGAATTAAGGGTGTATTTGAAAAAATATTTTTCCACCCTCAACAGCTCGAAATTTTCTGAGATATTTTCACTCATTTTTAAAAGTAGAAACATGAAACTTGCTGAGATGATTTTTGAAGAGATGTATAAAAGAGGCTGTGTGATTTCATTTTTTACTCAATTAATTAGAATTTGATTTTTAAACAATTATTTTCTCAGTATGACCATTTTTTTCATTCCCAGATCTCCTGCTTTGGAAAATTCGGTTCAAAACGCCAACTTTGACAGTGTTTTTTACAATATTTTCTGCATTTATCAAAAAATCGACAAGCACGGCACATTATGTAGTTTCTAAATAAGAGAATTTGCCAGTTTGAGGCATTCAAGAGCAAAAATGAATTAAAAATATATATCAGAAAATAAGCAGTTTGGATTGAAACACACCCTTAAATTATCTTCATGTATTCCTCAATTATATGAATTAATCTAATGACTTAAAGTTTGTCTTTAGAAAAGTGTGAAAAATCTTAGAAACTGTTGAAAATTTATTTAAAATGAATATCCATATTAAAATGAGCTATTATTCATCAATATTCTAATTAATAGTTAACAAACACACTTCAGTTTAAAGTATTTTCATTAATTAATAAAAGTCAACAACAGTGTATTTTTATTAATTAATAAAAGTAAATGACCATAAGTTTGAAAAATAACATATGTTTGTTAATTTTAAAAAGTCATAATTTAATGACTTTTTAATTGCATTTGTATTTCAAATGAAAAGTTGTGCCAGTATGTTAAACCAATCCCTACTGAGTTTTCTTTTGTTTCAGTAACCAACATCTGAACTTTTTTTAGCTGAATATGGATGACATCAATTACAAACAAGGTTTAATTTTCAATCTGCTCTAGAATCAAAATAGTCTATATATCTTCACTCGTCATCTGACTGTGTTAAATACCATTCGTTTTAAATATATTAATGGATTATTTATCTTAAGATGCCAAAAAGAGTGATGACTGTCACTGAGAGGATTAACATTAATAACTGCAAGGATCAGTTAAGCCCATATCGTTGAATTTGAAATTTTAATGAGTGCTTCACATAGTGTTGCCAGGTCCAATGTCACATAAAGCAGGACAGGGAGACAACAAAATTGGGGCATCGGTTTCTTAACCGGGACATAAGATTATGGTAAACTCTATTACAACCTGTTATGGAACCTATAATGGAATCCAGTTTTCTTAAATGTAAAAATTTCATTGTCCCTACAGCAGGAATACCATAAAATTTTACTTGCTAAGGCGAAAGCCTGTTTAAAATAGATTTTTTCTCCTGTTCCTTGCAATTTCTTCTTAGCAAATTTTATTATACTAAAAAACACAACAATCTTATGCAGTAAAACCTGGAAAAGCGAAATCGCTAGGAATAAACAAAATTCCAAATTAGCAGGATAATTGTATAGTATCCTACCATAAGGAACAGAATTCCATTAAAAACAGGTTCCATTTACACAGAGTTTTCTTAACAAAGTACAGTAAAACTTGCAAAAACAAAATTGCTAGGAGCTGAAAAAAATTCTTTTTTAGACTGGTTTCTGTCAAGACAGATATATTAGTAAAGGACTTCAGAAGGGACTATAAAAAATTTCCGTTATAGATAGGTTCTCTCTTCAGAGGTTTTACTATATTAAGTTCCACTCGATGTTGCATGGTGCTAAAAGAAATTTACAGGAATTTGTGCATTGTGAAAAATTGAGACTTTTGGCATCCTGTGCAATAGTTACGAGGGACAGGTCTTGGAGCTCCTCAAAATCGGGACATCCCATGTAAATCAGGACACCTGGCAACACTACTTTCACAGGATCTTAATAAAATTGAATTACTTTTTTCATAAATTGATTTTAATACAAATTTTCAACATTTATATGTGAAAATAAAGAAAATTAAAAGATAGTTTCTTAAAATGTTTATTATTTGAGGAAAACTACAAAACAGAGTATCTACTTCAGTTGGTTTGCCACTATCATACTTATAATCATGATTATGACTGCAATTCATTTTAAATGGCAAATCTTTTAATAAAACTCTTTTTATGTTAATAATGAAAATCATGTATGTAACTGAGCTTCCAATTTTTGGGACAAAGGACCTCCCTCTAGGCACAGTGTTTGTTTTCTAGCCTATAATGCCTCCTCTATGCTTGCAGAATTTGCTTCAGATTGTCAGTCATAATAAAAGTTAGTAGAAGTACAACTCGCATCTAAGTAACATACAAAATAACATCTGAATCTCCAACCTTCCTAACTGATAAAAACTAACAAACCTGAAAATACATCCTCTAATTTAAAGTAGTTTTATTGCTTAGATATATGTTTTGTGTTACAAGAACAAAATTGTGTTTCTATTATGTTTAGTTCTTAGAATAATAAAAGGACAAAAATATTTTCTTGTATGTTGAAAGTAGTTTTTATATTTTTTTTTATTCCTTCTACAGAGGAAAATAAATATTGATAGATCAAGTAAAGATAGTAATCACAGAAGTTCAGGAGTTCGTAATGGCAGCATTAATGGTTTAAGAGCAATAAAAGCTGGATCTGAAAAGGGAGAGTTTGATGATCTGATTTCGGCCCTTCGAACTGGTGATGTATTTGGTGAAGATTTTACTAAAAGTAGAAGAAACAGAAGAAGAGGGAGTCAAACATTATTGCTCCACCAGTCAAGTACAACAAATGGAGAAAATTTACAATGGCGGAGTGTACCAAGAGAATCTAGTCGAGATAGAGTTATCACACAAAAACTAAAAGTTTAATTCTAATGGTTGTTTCAGATTTGTAAAGAAAGAAAAAAAATGTGCTTTCAGTTAAACTTGTAAAATTTTAATGTACAAATTGTGAAATACTGTATTGAAGATACAATTTTTAATTTTTTTTTTTATATATATATATATAATGTATACATACAACTTTGATGACTTGAAGAAAAAAATTGTACAACCTGAAAGGTGCTAAATGTATTATACATGTTTCCATTCTAGTCATTAAAACCTCAGAAATGATCCATTAAACTTTTTTTAACTTAAAAATTTAGTATATACACATATTGCATATACTTCTTACTTTATTCATTTTTATATCTCTTTTAGAGATTGAACATACCCTACACTATATTTGCAATGTAGACAAGTTTAATCCTTAATATTTTATACTTACCGAGAATGACAAAGCATAATTTTTTTTTTATCCTTAAGAACAATGAGTGTTTTCAGATTGTTTTAGTATTGTTACATGTACTCATGGTTTATTTTATTTTTAAACAGATGCAAAAAAAAAAAAAAAGCTCTGGGAATTAATTTGGAATTAATTTTGAAGACTCAATATCTATACATGTAAATATTTCAATGAAGCTTTTATATGTGTATGTAAGTAAGTTTAGAACTTGAAAATGCTCATGTTTAAGGGGACCAAAAAGGTTTGAAATAACAAAAATTGACTAAAGTTTGATCATGGATCAGGAAGCTTGCAATTAATTTAGACTATTACTACTTTTTGTATTTATTTGTTTTATAAAAACTAAAAATATTTGTTAAACGTTTGTATTATGTTGTTATATGTTTTATAGAAATAAAAAATATTTGTTAAATTCTAAAAATTAATAACAAAAGTTTCCATATTTTATGTTAAAATTAATCTTATAAAAGTAGTGTTGCTATGATTTTAAAGTCCACGTTCCATATTTTTGAGTTGTCATTTTCTTCTTTAAACTGCATTCTCTCTTGATTATACCTGTAAAAAACCAATAAATTCAAAATCTATAAGTTTATCATGTTTTATTATAATTAGAAAAAAAATTGTTTGCTTTTTCAGATATAGTTTGTAGAAAATTTAATTTCCTTTATAAAAAAATAAACATGTAAATTCACTGAAAAGTTGTCGTGGCAAAACTGCTGAAAAATAAGGTTTTTGGTATAATTGAGTATAAAGTTTTGGCCTTTGTACGTACTACTGGTCTGCACTGCTTACAACTCATATGACCCTAATTTAAATTTCCTATTGGACCAACTATAGGACATTCTTAAAGACTCAAACATTATAAAAAAAAAAAAAAAAAATCTTTTTTTTTGTTATTTCAAACTTTTCTGGTCCCTTTAAATAACTTAAAAAAATTTTATACACTCAGACACTCTGATCCACAGCTAATATTTTGTAAAATATAGTTTTTTCCTTTTTAATCGAGAGGTTACAATGTTTTCTACTTTTTGATTAGCAGTTTTTCCATCTGAGTAAGATATAGTATTAAGTTACTTACTATAAAGTTTATTTTTTGAAGAGCATTTGTTTTATATCACACTTATTACTTTCATAAGCATTTTAAACTATCCAAAACATAGTCTCACTTTAAAAGCTTAAAGATATCTTATATTCAATCCTGGAAGAAAACACCAGTATATGGCATGTGTCAAGCATTAGTATAATGCTCTGCTGTTATACTGATATGTAATATGTATTTATATCTGAAGATGCAGGTTGATATACTTGATTTCATAAAACTTGCTTTCTTCTTATTTCAAATAGACCATAAATAATTGATAATTAAAACTTATTGTAGTTTATATTCTTTTTTAGTTTTCATATGGCAAGACACTTACCGGTCACTTACTCACATTTATAACAATGCAAATCATCAGCAATTTCAAGATAAATTTAGTACAACAAATGACATTAACTTCCATTTAAAAATGCAATGTTTTCTTCATCATTACCAAATCAACTAATTTTGTTCTTTTGCCTCACCAAGTACCTTCCAAAAAAAAAAAAAGAATATTTTTTTAGTCTTGTCTTTTAACTACAAGTTTTAATACCTACTGTACCATTTGTCTAAAATGGGCCATCTGATCAAAGTATGTAAATCAAAATTCACTCATGTAGTTATCTGAAGAAGATATGTTATGCAGATGCATTTTAACTTTAGTTAACAGTTGGATTTTATAATATATGCTCCTTTTAAAAAATGTGTATTATAATGTTTTTCTTTAAAATTCTTTCGATTCTTTAATTACATTCATTGTAATTCAGTGGGGACAAGGTTGTTTACTTAACTTGTTGTGAGTACCAGACATGTAATCATTTGTATATGTGTATGTGTATATACAGGAAAGGAAAAAAAAAATCTATGATGGAGATATTGAGCTTTTAGGCATTGAGGGGGGATTTCTTTGCTTGTAAAATATTTTAAATTTTCAACTGCTTAATGTGTCAAATCTAATATATATAAAAGTATTTTTCAGCATGTATTATTTCATCTGTGAAGTTTCATTCTATGCATTTAAATCATCTGTACAAAAGCACTTTTGTAAAATCTTGATAGATAATGTATATAATTATTCTAATGTTATTTATTGATGAAGATGTTTTCACTTTTTATTTATTCTTTTATGACTTTATATTTTCCTCCCATAAGGTTCAGCGAGTGTAAAATATCACAAGGAAAAGAGAAATTATATAAATTGCTTTAAACTTGTCCTGGAGTTTAGAAAGATGCATGAAATTTTTCATAATTTATAAAAATTCAATAATTTATGTACCTTATAAATATTTTTTTATTTATAGAAAATGTTATAAAGTTATGCATTAAATCAAAGCTTTTGATTTTCCCAAACAGAACTTAGCTATCCTTAATCTGTTATGATATAAACAGTAACTGAAGTGTAAACTATCAAAAAATCATTTAGAAAGAATTTATTTAAAGAATATCTGCATTTTGTGGCTAAAGAATGTCATTATACTGATGCAAGTTAACTTACCAAATATAACAGGACATTGTTATTTTTTTTTTTTAAAGAGCATTATTTAAAAATTCATTGAAATAAAAATACATACATACATACATTCAATCTCAAATTTATTCATTTTTATTGTGAAAGTTTTTAAATGGTTCAACTATTCCCTGTAGAGCTTCACAATTTTTCCTCCGTTCTTGGCAGAGTAATGTGACAGTTATGTATTACACAAGATGTATATACACACCTCATATATAAGGTGAATTTTTGTTTTTTTACTATGACAGTTTTGTAGATAAACAAAGATCAATAAAATATTCAAATGGTAAAATAAAATCTTTATTCTTATCAAGCCTGAGAAAATCAGGGGTAATAGAAGGAAGAGTTTTAGAAAATTATTGATCACTGAGGAAAGTATTTAAACATATGTTATTCTTTCTATACATATGGTTTAATCATATTTTAAAAAGTAACCAACAGAAAAATCTTTGAGAATAGAAAAATTTATTTGCAGCTGTGAATTCTTATCAGATGTTCAGAAAATTACGCATGAATTAGGAAAAGCAAATCTCATAACAGAAAAGTAAGGATCAAAGCCAATCTTGAGATGCCAGAATTTAATCTTTTCAAATCATTATTTAAATCTACTGTGGAAATTCATTTTAAGATATTACAAAACTGTATATTTCTCCTCACAAGAGTTACCAAGATAACTGCATAATCTAAAGTTTAACTCAAGTTTTGGATTTCGAATTCTGTGCTTTAGTTATGTTTTGGTAGCAATTATGACACTTTTGTTCATATTGTATAATCTTTATACATATTTCTTTTCTTTGAAAATTTTAAATTAAGAGTTTTCATTTTAAAAAATGAGACTTTTTTAGTGTAATGAAAGTGAAAAAAATATTAGGCTGATGCAAAAGTTCTGTTGTATTTTTATACCTGCAGATAATTTAACCCATCAGTTCAAAGCAAGTAGGTAGAATTTGTCATGTGGGATTTTATTTGCAGTACTTACCATGTGGTATAAAAGGACTGCTTTCAATATCCTGCATCAGTTAGTTGTGAATTATAGTGATTAAGGTGTCAGCGGATAAAGTGTTTATTGACAGTGTATTTGGTACGAGTTCAATAAAGGAAGCAATGCATCAGTTGTATGTAAAAGCTTATGTGACCCGTTGGGAAGTAGAATAGTAAATGCTCAGACCTGTCAAAGATGGTTTGCCAAATTTTTGTTCTGGAGATTTCAGCCTAACAGAAGATTCTCGATCAGAACAGACATCCGAGTTTGACAATGACATTTTACAGTCCATGTTGGAAAGTAACCAACATCTAACCACTAATTACAAAGGAGTTTGGTATCAACCAGTAGACAGCTAAAAGACACATCATACATCTTTGATTTATCTTGAACCAGAATATTTGGGTTCCACACAATTTTAATATATGACAGAACTTTTGCACCAACCTAATATTTTGATGTTTAAATGCGGAACAATGTAAACCATTTAAAATAATTGCATGTTTAGTATACAACTGTATATTATATGGAACAGGTCATTTATGTTTTAGCACAATTATTTAAACTTAATATCTCCCTCTCTATCTTTGAAAAATATAGGAACCACTTACTTCCTTTTGTTGTATTTCATTGTGAAAAATATTTTAATGCATTGATGAATGTTACATTTCAGATAATTTATCATTTTACAAATCCTGAATTTTTCTGACCATGTCATTAAACAACAGGCATTAAAGTGAAATCCTCTGGACAAAATACTCTTTGTCAATCTTAAAAATTTTTCCTAAGCTAATTACAAAATTACAGAGCAATGAACCATGGATTTTCTGTCTCAGTAACTTTTGATAAAAAATTTTGCTAATTGCTTCAGTAGGTAACATTGTGTTTTGTAAGAGTTTTTATTGTACTTGCCAGTATCTGTGATCTTTTTTAAGAATTTTGATAAGCATTATAAACTGCATTTTTATATCTGATTTTGTACTTGAATTCTTAATTATAAGTGATCTATAGAGGCTTTAGTTGAATGGGTTATGTGTTGTGCTATAGTTTGATCAGAAATTCATATGTATTTTATATTTCATCGATGTTATGCCTTCCAAACTACTTTGTGGTGACATGCTTTTTATAATTAAATATTCATAGTTTTTACATATGTACTTCATACAATATTTATATAAGTTCATAATATTTTTTAAATGTCTTATGCATAGCCTTTTTTTCCTCATAATTAAATGTCAAAGTTTTACAGAATTATATGTGCGCAACAAATCTTTTGGTTTTATTTAACATCATAAGTTAATATAAACATAATTTGCAGTTATGTTAAATACTACATCTTTTCACTATACTCTGGATACTTGGAAGTACTTTTCAAGATATACAAATAATTAAGTTTTATATCTGTAATTAAATTTAGCATATTCTCACAATTTAAAGGGAATTTATAAAAGCAAAAGCAAAATTACATTCTTCTGAGAAAAACATATCATATTTTAAATTATTCTAATAAGTTAAAGATGGAGTTCCTTGTCTTGTAGCTGTTGTTGTATGTGAATATTAAATTTCTGTACAAAATAAAAATATGTTGATAAGTGTTTTGATAAATTCTATGCAATAAAAAATAGACAGTTTATAATCCGGGCTGTATGACTTCATTGAAAAAAAAATATTGATCTGTTTTTCTGCATACACCTGCTAGTCCCTTCGAAAAGTAAAAAATAAATAAAATATATATTTTTTTTATGTACATAGCTCTGTGGCCCAAAACTAAGGCTATTTTTATTTTATTGAGCTAATCAGCAATACAAATAAAACTATTAACAAATGCATTCTACATTAAATTAATTGAAAGTTTGTATGAAAAACTTATCCCCCCTCTACCTACTTGTTTCTATATGTCAAGTATTATTAAATAGGCTATTCTTCTGTAACTAATTTATCTGCATTGGACACATGCTAGACTATTCAAGTAACTGGTGAAAGCAAATATTAACCCTCCTGCTGCATATTTTTTTAAATTATCAAAATAAGTTAAAACATTATACATTTATTACATATTTCAAATCTACGTATATTTCGGAGTTAAAATATGTAAAATATTTTTGTAAAAGAGTTATTTTTTTAATATAGAATTAGATCATAAAAAAAAGATCGCAGAAATTGTGGGTTGTGCAAATTTTGCTACTTTTACATTGCCTATGGAAATCATGGGATGCACAGCGAGAGGGATTTGGATTGCTTAGCAGGTATGTGCAATCATCAAATGATTATTATTAGTATTTTTATCAAAAGCATAAGTTTTGCAATTACACATTGCATTGATTAAAAGCTTCACTTTTGAATACCTTAAAAAACTTTTTCTTAGGACAACAGTTTACAATAGGAGTTGCATTCCCTAACCCTTAAATACACGATCTTTTATTTTGTTTCAAAAAAATTATATATGATTCTCTGAAAGGTTTATTACACAGGAAAAATAATGAAAAAGATCAGAGATACATTTTTCATATAATATGTCAATCTTTTCTTCTGTTGCACATCTGCAATATAAGTAAAATCTACTGTAATGTGGCTGTTATACACTAAATTATTGCAAATTAGTTAATATTTTAATAAGTATGTCTCCAAATACCTCATTTTACATAATTATTTATTTTATAAAACAACCTTTAACCCTTTAATTCCCATGATAGAATACATTCTAGAAATTATGTTGTTCAGAGAATCTGACTTTACACCAGAAAGTTTCAATGGTTAATTTTGCTTTATTTAAATACGGAATGTCTTATTAAAGCAAATATTGCTATTTTAATTTTCTGGTGTGAATTAGGTATATACAAATAAAAAAATATTAAATTTAAACTACTGTTTGCATATATGCAAAGCTGCGCACTAAAGGGTTAACTCCTTCATGATGAGCATCTCATACACAGTTTTTAATCTTTTAGCAACAATAATAGAAATCATTGCCTAATTTAATAACGGAGGCTCTGTGGTTAAATAAGTCAAAATTTAGTATTAAAAATTACTGGTTGGAAAGAAATAAGAATTTTACATGCTTTAAATATCATATATATATTATGTTTGTCTCTAAGGGAGATAATTTTAGCTTTACAATGAAGTTCTCCTATATGTACAGAGTTGTTATAATTAGGGTTGAATGTTTGTTACGCAAAAAATGGTAATGATTTTTTTTAACCACATTTTCAAACAATAATCTTTGTTGTATGTATATTTTTGTTGCAAGTGTTCTATAAATTTACTATGAAGGTTATTGTTTGGAAATTATGGTCTTAAAAAGGACCCTTATATTTTATTTAATGGCAAACTTTAAACCCTAGCTGCAAGTAAATGTATCCTATTTGCAGCATCCTGAACCCTAAACAGTAAAACAGTTTGACACTGAAAATTTTCTTAAATAAAAATCCTCTTTTGTATATAAAATACAAATGAAATTAATGTGGATTATATATATTGAAATATGTAATTGGCAAATAAGAACTTTAAGAATTTGATGCTTTTATTTTTTATCTATATGTTCTTTTGTAAATGATCAAAATAAAATAGATTCTAATATATCTGATTTGATAGACAAATTGGTTAAATTCTTCAATCTTTGATCAGCCATAGTTCTCTTTAAATTATCTTTAATTTCTGTTCAGACTAGGAAAAGATCTTTCTGGGAAAGAATTAAATATATTTTTTGCACCATAACATTTTTATTCTTTGTCAGTATTTAGCTGCTGTAGGTTAGCCTATTGGGAAATCTGTCACTAAGTATGAAAACCCTATTGCAGTAGTTGGAACCAATGATTCACCCTTTTCTATGACAAATCAGCAAGTCTGTTAGTGATTTTGGCAGCTTTATACCAATTGTTCACCACATCTGTATTATTCAACAATATTCCTGTGTCATTACTGCAGCATTCATGTCAAATGTTCTGCCACCAGGCTGCAAACAAAATACAGTATTATCTGTAGCAACAATTAAGTTACCTGTTCTTGAGACATTTCGTAACTGAACTTCTTACAGCAACATATTTTTATTAGTACCACCAAAGTGTGCTCTTCAACTGGTGTTATATTTGACAGCCACATTTGTAGCTCATCCAGACATTTGAAGTGTTTTCAACAGCTTTGCAACTACACTCTTTGATTTACTCCCAAACTCTTCAAAACATCACTTGCTCATTGCCTTTCAACTATAGTAATAATTTTACCATACATAAAAACATCCTTCACTTATTCCACAATTTGACAAAGAAAAACAAATGTATCTTCCTTTTAAATTTATATAGCTAAATAAGCTGGTGTGAAATGATAGGATAGAAAGAACAGAAAAACACCAAAAAATTTTTATAAATGTGCAAGGCATTTCAAAGGATCTAGTTTTTCTTCATCAGGCACATCTACTTTGAAAATAGCACCAAGACTGACAGAGAACAGGTAAGGGAAAGGGACAAGTTGAAGAAACAACAAATATGGAAGCATGAGTAAGAAATATCCAATAGGGAAACAGAAGGCATCAGCCAATGACACAAGAGCATTACCCAAAGAGAAGAACACAGATCAGCAGGAGAATAATAAAACAATTTAATTAAGTCAAGATACAAATATATAAAATAATACATAATTAAATAAAATAAAAATTGGCAATTAGAAAATAAGATCAATAAATAATAGTAATAAAAAAATTTAAGAATATATATATTTATACCAAAACTAATATTAAGTAATTTAAAAATAAAAAACTTATATGGTAGATGTAAACAAATTTTTCCAAGCTGCAGAGAGCATAGTGGAATCAGATTTTTAATTAACAATAACTTCATGATTACAATAAATGGCTAAATTTTCAAGAACGAACAATTCAGAGGTGTTATTGGCATTAAAGATAATTTTTGTATTAAAACTGGCCAGAATCCCAAGAATGCTTGTCAATAGATGATTTAGAAATTTCCCAATTATTAACATAACTAATGTGCTTTATCATAACACTTTAATATACGTTGATATAATATGAGATGATTATGCACGTTAAAATGTAATTAAATGGAGCAGATAATGCATGTGGAAACTTTTAGCTGGGAAAGGATTATCCTGGAAGTGAATATTTAGAGATGCAGAAAAGTAGTATGATCTTTATGAGTGCAAAGTAAAACATATGCAGATTAAATTAAATAAAGACAGTTTATTTGGATTCCAAAAACACATACTTGACATCAGTAATAAATAGCAGCATTCATTTTAAACAGACATATTGTAGAACGTGATGACGATGTTTCACAAATCAGAGCAGACATTTTGTTTGAAGGTATCATAGCATTAGACTTTAAGATAAAACATAATTACACTGATAAAACTAAAACACAACATTCCAGAACGTGGTCCAGCCATCGTTTGGTAACTTGAAATACTTCTTCCATTAAGGGAAGATAAAAGTGCGTCTTATTAAGATTAGAAATGTATATTTATATAAAAACGATCGGATTGAAAACGTCGTTTCAGATGAACGAACCAATCAGAGAAGGGCATCGAATCGATGCAAAGCAAGATTCAATGAAAAGATTCGATTTGAAAACGATATTCTAAGTCGCCATCTGGCGGGAGAAATATCGTCACGGAAGTTGAAACGTAGTCGAAAGAAAGTTTTTGCCGGTGAAGTACGGTAATGAAATGAAATTAAAAACGGCAAAATGATATGGATTACTATGGATGTTAAAAAGGTCAGGAAACTTTTATTACAGCTGGATATTGTCTAGAATCAATAGAGAGGGTAAGTAAAAGTTTAAGAAATATTTATTACTGTCACTATTTAATCAATAAATAAAAGTAAATAAAGTAAATGAATGACAATGAACTTAAAAATAAAATGAAGTTTGTGAAATGAGGTTTTATGACAGGAGATGATAAGAGGCAATGAGAAATACAGTGTATCTCTATCAAATGCCCCCCCCCCCTCTCATTGTCTCTTAAAGAAGAGATAACTTGTGAAAACAAGCAAACTCAAAGACGAAGGATTTAAAAAAAAATCCAAAGACTATCACCAAACAGCATATTCACAAAATTTTAAGTTTAAAAAAAAAAATAAAGCTAAAAAAACTGGATAATAATTACTGACAATAAACTGGAAGGGTTTTTAAACTTGAAAATTTTTAACTTTAAAGTGCGAACTTGAAACATTACACCTAAAAAAAATTTAAATGCCCCCCCAATATGAGGACTTGAAAAATGGTTCAATTTTGAACCTCAAAAATTGAAACAACCTAAATGGTTGAAAAAGTGAAGTTTGAACTTCATTAACAAATTTAAAGAGAAGTTTCAAATACTTCAAAAAGATTAACTAGGAAAAATTTAACAAATTTTAACAATTTAACTAAAAAAATTTAACAATTAATGATCTCAAAAATTTAAATTCAAAGATGAAGTAGTAATGCATGGAGAATTTGCTGGATAAAAGAAAGTGATCCAATTTAATGAAAACTTGTTGGCTATAAGGTACACCTTCTAAGTCCAAGACCAGAGGTCGACGTTATCCAGACAGAAGGTTTAAAAAGGTCCAACAATGTTAAATGCAAAATTCTCACATGGTTACCAAAAGAAAAAGATGAGTACGTACCAATTAAAAAAATCTAACAATTTCCAATTTGGAAATGTCAGCATCAGCTCAATATGACAGCTTGATCACTATATTACATTAAATACAATTCTTTATTACAATTATATAAAAAGAATTATGTAGATAATTAAACAGTTAATGATGATTCATATTCCAGACATCTAGGCTCGAAAGACAGGAACTAACGGCTCTTACAAACTAACTTGCTTACGTATTCATAAATGAATAAAAGGCACATTCATACAACTCGCAGTCTTCTGGTGCACCCGAATCAATTAATCACACTGAATGGATGGCGCTCTAGAGGCCTAGGATGAACAAGCAAGAATTAATGATATGCATAAAATAAGTTTCAATGTATAAGCACGGTTAATCACAATATTGGAGGTCTTTCAAATATTAAAAACTATTATGTAAAATAAACCTCTTTAAAAAGAATTCTTTAAAACTTATGACATGATCAAGTGACGCTGATGATATAAAAAATGCATATAGGCAAATTAACAAAGTTAAGAAGCAAGCATCTACACTAATTCTTTAACACCTGTGAATAACAATTTCAGAAGGTACAGTGTAGTGACAGAAAGCTTGAAAAAAACAATTTTTACAATTTAATTCACCATAATAGCATTTAATGAGGTACGATTTATATGAAAAATTTATATATGAATGAGATACTTTAAACTGAAAACATATTTAGCTTAAAATTAATATTACATCAGAAAAATTAACTTTAAGAAGCTCATGATCTCACACTTAGATAGAGGTTTGGTAAAGGTATCCTCCAGGTTAGACTTGCTCTGCACGTGAGAAAGCAGAAATTCCCCCCTGTTGAAAAGATCCCTTATAAAAAATAGCTTAATATCAATGCGCTTGGACTTATAATTCTCAACAGGAGATTTAACGAAGTCGATTGCAGCCGGATTATCCGCTTTCATTTCGGCTTTCCTCCCAAGTACATGAATGATCCCTTCCTGCGCACACTCACGATGTATCCGGTCAAACCAGACCAGGTTCTTGATGGCCTCAGTCATTGAGACGAATTCAGACTCCATAGTCGATAACGAGACGCACTTTTCCTTGAAAGTGCGCCAATCGACAGGAGCTTCGTCAAGCATGACTATTTGGCTGCCGATCGAGGTCCGGTCATTGCGGTTAGCTGCAAAGTCGGCGTCAGTGAAGATCATTAGATCATTAGATTTGCACGAGAGTTTAAGCCGGAAATGTTTAGTGGATCTCAGGTACCCTAGCAACCTCAATAACCCATCCCAGTGCACAATCCCTGGGTTTGACTGGAATTGACTTAAAACATTCACGCCGTAAGACAAGTCAGGGCGAGTGCGATTAGCAATAAAAGAGAGACAACCTAAAAGGCTGCGATAAGGAATATGTGACATTTCCTCTATATCTTGATCAGAAACAGGACACTGCGACCTCGAGAAGACTATACCTTTACTAATTGGTAAAGATGAAAAAGGTATCTTGAATTTTTGAAAACGATCACATACATCATCGATGTAGTTCTTTTGGTGAATTATAACTCCAGTTGGAGTATCTTCAAATTGTACACCCAAAAGCTTCCTTGTCTTCCCAAGTACCTTAATGTCAAATTTAGACTTCAATTTACTTAAGGTCTTGTCAATTAGCTTCTGAGTCTTCCCGAAAATCACGATATCATCGACATAGAGTAAAAGTAAAATATCAGAGTTAAAAATATAAACACAGTTGCAACTTGTAAACTTTTTAAAACCAAGTTCTAGTAGGACTTTGTGTATTTCCAAAAACCATTCTCTCCCGCTTTGATGCAAACCGTACAGGGTGCAATCCAGTTTGCAATACAGATGCTCTTTGCCTGGCTCTGCAAAACCGGGAGGTTGACTCATGTACACGTCTTCACTCAGTGGTGCATATAAGTAGGCGCAGGTTATGTCACACTGAGTGTGCGACCACAACGCTGTACGACACAAGAAGAGAGAAGAAGAACCGGATGACGCCAAAATTAATAACTGGGCTAAAAGTCTCTTCGTAGGACTGGCCCTTGATTTGTTTAAAACCTTGGGCAACAAGGCGAGCCTTGTGCCTGGCGATCTGCCCATTTTCATCTCTTTTTGTCGTATACACCCACCTGCAACCGACTGGAGAGACATGCACTGGCAATTCTGCCAAGTGCCAAAGCCCCACGGTTATGCATGACCTGCATCTCGAGCTTCATCGCTTCCCACCAGATCGCACTCTGCTCGAATTTGCATGCTTGTTTAAAAGTGCGGGGAGTATAATTTTCACCAACTAGTCATGCTGTAGGATTTGCATAACTGGATTCACTGGAACAGGATTCACTGGATTCATCTTCAGTATTTGAATCACTATCTGAATTTGAATTATTTGGTTTTGGGATTTGACCTGAATAGTGATTTGAACACTGAAAAATCGAAAATCTCTGGTTTAAACAATATCTTGTTTTCCTTGCAGTATTTCTGTACCTCATTCAATGAACGTAATCTGTTGGTTTTTCCTATTTCATAATAGTATATATCGTAACGGTTCTCTTTTCTGCGCTTGACTGCTTTCCTCAACCAACTAACTTCTCTAAGTGAGGGAATAACTGGTTGATTGATTTGATTGGGCCCTGAATCCATGTCCTCCTCCCTCCCAATCGGGGAATCTTGAGAAGTGTTGGAAGGACCTGGGATGTCCTCAGGTTCATCTTCGACAACATTATCTCGATTCCTCTCAGTTTTGGGAGAGAAGAGGGCATATTCATCAGAGCCCAGCCTTGCTCCATTGTGCTTCAAACCTTCAGAGTTTTCATTGAAAGAGACATTCGAGGATTCTACTATTTCATCAGTATCTGGCAACCATATACGGTATCCTTTTGTACGGAAAGCGTACCCGACCAGGAATCCCTTCTTAGCTCTGGCATCCAATTTCCCACTTTTTTGTTTGGGAATTTTCACATAGGCTGTTGTGCCAAATGGTTTTAAGTGCCTAACAGAGGGCTTCCTGCCACCGTATAATTCAAATGGTGTCCTTCCTAAAAGTTTAGGACATACTCTGTTCCATGAGTAAACAAAGAATTTTAAAGCCTCAGGCCAAAAGGTCAAATCCAGATTGCTGTCAATCAATAACATCCGCATCCCATCGGCCGCTGTGGACATAAAACGCTCAGCAACGCCATTTTGTTGCGGCTTGTAGCAGTTGGTAAATTCGTGGCGGATCCCCTTCTCCTCAAAAAAATTTTTAAAAGAAGCATTGTCGAATTCCCCG
Organism: Maratus speciosus; assembly: GCA_963932465.1. NCBI lineage: Eukaryota > Metazoa > Arthropoda > Arachnida > Araneae > Salticidae > Maratus > Maratus speciosus. The sequence goes on from OZ010796.1 coordinate 486,900,829, forward strand.
CCGTTGTCAGTTCTAAAGTTCTTTACTTTACGATTTAGGTAAGTTTCAGCTCTAGTAATGTGCCTTTTTACCACGTCAAAGGTATCTGACTTTAATCGCAAAGGGTAAACTGACACACGGCGAGAGAAATCATCAATGATAGAAAGAAAATATCTTTCACCACTTCTGCCTTCAACTCTACAGGGTCCCCACAAATCAGCATACAGCAATTCCAAGGGATGATTGGAACGAATATTTTTATTATATTTATGGGAGATATTTCTTAATTTCCCCAATTTACATGATTCACAGAAAAAGTTGGATTCCTTCAGACCTGGTAAATCCCGAACACCATTTTTCCGACTAGTATGAGCAATTAATGAAGGACTAATATGTCCATACTTCCGGTGCCAATTAAGCATTTTTTCATTATTTACTGAGGAAGTCTCAAATTTAACAGATCTAGACTTGGAAACTGGAATTTTGGGATAAAGACGATAGATGCGGTCTTTCAGATAGGCACTAAACAAATACTCGCCCCCCCGACCGAACCTTACCTCACCATTAAAACCATGAAAGGTTAGACCATTTAGGTCGAGTTGTGGGCCAGAGATCAAATTTCTACGAAGTTGGTCACTATACATTACATTACATAGAGTGAAAACTCTTTGACCAAATCGTAGTTTTATTTCCTCCTTCCCCTTTATAGGAAACAAGACATTTCATCGTTAAGCTCTTCAAATTTAGAAAATAAAGCTTTATTAGAACAAAAATGATGGCTAGCGCCATTATCGAAAATCCAGTCACAGTCACTATTAACTTTACTCAAACTTGAGTGAGAGATAAAGAAAACTGACTTACGTGAGGAATCTGATAGTTTTGCACGAGAGCCATCATTCCTGCCTTGACAAAAAGTAGGAGAACGGAAATGTCTGCGGGACTTGGTCTGGTCTCTGGAGCCTCTGGATTGTCTGGGAGCAACAGGTGATGTATCAGTAGAGTCAGCACAGGAATCAGCATAGGAGTCTGTGAATGAGTCAGCAGATGGGTCAGATGATGAATCAGTGCAGCGTCTTTCTGAAGAGCAATACCAGTGACGATGGCGAGAACCCGATCTTTCTCTAGAACTGTGACGTCTATAAGGCACAGGAGAAGCATTTCTTGAACGCTGAGGGCTACCTGGGACTCTGGCATAGCAATTTACTTGTAGATGCCCTGGTTTGCTGCACCTCCAGCATCTTCTACGTTGAGTTTTACGAAAAGTAGAATTTTGTTTCACGGAAGATTGCCTTTCAGCAGTTTTATAGGTATTGGAAATGTTCACATATGTTGCACCATCTTTGTCACGTAATTTTTTACGGGTCTCTTCAGCTACTAATTCGTCGATGATGAGGTCAAACTTAAAACTATCATCTGGCCTGGCTAAAACTTGCTGTACTAATGTGTCATATTTCGATGGAAGAAAATGTAGAAACTGATAGCTGAGATAATTCTCGGAAAATTTTTTATCAATTTGTTTAATTTCCAAAAATATTTTCTTCAGCCTTGTTGCAAATAGATTCATCATTTCACCGTGTCGTATCCTTTCCTCCATCAAACTATTGAAGACTGTCATATGGTGGGTGCGGGAGTCTGGATGAAAGTTTTTATGAAGGCATTCCCATGCATCTGCTGGTTCAGAACAATCCGCTATTAAACGTTTGAACTCAGGTTCAATATTAAGGTAAATCAGCGATAGAACCTTATTTGCACGGGTTTTAAATTTTTCAACGTCTTCAGCAGTGACTGTGGTACTTACTTCAGGAACATTCTGCTTTTTCCCAATAATTTCCCATAGGCCCTTTTCAAGTAGTAGATACTTCATATCACAGCTCCATGTGGAGTAATTTCTGGAGCTCAGCTAATCAATTATATTAGTGGCCATTTTTGGGAAAAAAGAGGAAAAATTTTCAAAATTTAATTAGAAAAAAATTTTAGTAACCACAGTATGACTGCCCCCCCCCCCCCCCCCCCACTTAATGATCAGCTCTTTTTCCTCTGTCAAGCCCTTGTTTTTGGAAAAATGACTAATTCTAACATAAAAGTTTCATAATGTCAAATCATAAAAATAATAGTCTATTGTCATAATGAATTGTAATGAAAACGAAAAAAAAAGTTTGGAAATCGGCAAAACTGTTCGTTAAATAATAGAGAGTTCAGCAATCAAAATTAAAGTTCAGCTTTAAAAAGTGAAAGGTCAGCAAAATTAACTCAAAATTTCAGTAAACTAAAATAAATCTTCTTGGTATCTTCTATAAAAACTGCAAATTAAAGTTATTTCAAAACAATCAAAGGTCGGTAAAATCAAAAAGGCAAAAGTTCGTAAATCAGGAAAGTAAAGGTTCATGAAAATAAACCAATTATTTGTAAAACTAAATTAAACCTTCATAAAACTGCATAATTATTCTTGATTATTGCAAATAATAACTGAAAACCAACATATTTCATAATTAATCTGTAACTTAAAAATGTAAACAAAAACGTAAGGATCGCTCACTTGACTGAAAACTTCCACTCTTTCAAACTTCTTCAGGCTTTCCTTTTCTTTCCACCAAAACTCTTTAATGTGCTTTATCATAACACTTTAATATACGTTGATATAATATGAGATGATTATGCACGTTAAAATGTAATTAAATGGAGCAGATAACGCATGTGGAAACTTTTAGCTGGGAAAGGATTATCCTGGAAGTGAATATGTAGAGATGCAGAAAAGTAGTATGATCTTTATGAGTGCAAAGTAAAACATATGCAGATTAAATTAAGTTAATTAAGACAGTTTATTTCGATTCCAAAAACACATACTTGACATCAATAAATAGCAGCATTCATTTTAAACAGACATATTGTAGAACGTGATGACGATGTTTCACAAATCAGAGCAGACATTTTGTTTGAAGGTATCATAGCATTAGACTTTAAGATAAAACATAATTACACTGATAAAACTAAAACACAACATTCCAGAATGTGGTCCAGCCATCGTTCAGTAACTTGAAATACTTCTTCCATTAAGGGAAGATAAAAGTGCGTCTTATTAAGATTGGAAACGTATATTTATATAAAAACGATCGGATTGAAAATGTTTCAGACGAACGAACCAATCAGAGAACGGCATCGAATGGATGCAAAGCAAGATTCGATTTGAAAACGATATTCTAAGTCGCCATTTGGCGGGAGAAATATCGTCACGGAAGTTGAAACGTAGTCGAAAGAAAGTTTTTGCCGGTGAAGTACGATAATGAAATGAAATTAAAAACGGCAAAATGGTATGGATTACTATGGATGTTAAAAAGGTCAGGAAACTTTTATTACAGCTGGATATTGTCTAGAATCAATAGAGAGGGTAAGTAAAAGTTTAAGAAATATTTATTACTGTCACTATTTAATGAATAAATAAAAGTAAATAAAGTAAATGAATGACAATGAACTTAAAAATAAAATGAAGTTTGTGAAATGAGGTTTTATGACAGGAGATGATAAGAGGCAATGAGAAATACAGTGTTTGTATCTCTATCAATAACAAGAGTTCTTTTAACCCTTTAGCGTGTGGTGTCAAAAAAAAAAAAAAAAAAAAAAAAGGGACACCTAATTTTAAGTGTACTGGCACACAGAATATTTTTATTTTTTTTTTCCTTATATAGTACGGGAAAATAAGGAAGCTTTTATTTTCTAAAAAATTCTTTTGTAAATTCTGGTGTTAGTCCATCATTTCATCATTATGACAACCATTACAAGGAACATTATAGATTTCCCATTTACGAAAATGAGGAACCGTTCACTTAGTGGAGAGGAATTGGAATTTATTGACAAGTTTTAAAATGACATTAAAGTTAAAACATTTTAAAACTTTAGCTAATTTGAAACATAAAGGAGGATAAAAAGGGCAAAACAATTAAATTATCAGGTTTGGTTTCTCAAATTCAGAAAGAGTAAGATTTCTAGAGGGTCTGTTAAATTTCTTCACAGCTTTATTTATAACAGAAGGGTTGAAACCTCTTCTGACAGCAATGGATTTTAAGTAATTAAGTTCATCCTTAACCACTTCACCGGTGGCAGGTATAGGGAAACAGTGCTTTTAGCCCCGACATCTTAGGGCAACCGTTGAAATGGTTAAGGGATGCAGTATCTGAACAAATTTTGAGTGCACGGTTTACATAAGTGTAAAAGGCACTGATTTTCTGGTTAACAGGATGATTTGAAAGAGCCTGAGGTGGGATAGAGACAGAAAAAGGTCTTATATAAACATAAGTTTTGAAACAAGAGTCGCATCTAGTAACTAAAACTACTATCAAGGAAAGATTATTACTATTTTCTAACTCAAAAGTAAACTGGATATGTGGGTCGATGGAATTGAGAGTATGAAGAATGGTGAAATATCCCAACATATATTTTGAGTTAGAAAATAGTAATAAACTATCTTTCCTTGATGTTTTAGTTACTAGATGAGATTCTTGTTTCAAAACTTGTGTTTATAGAAGACCTTTTTCTAACTCACCTCTCAGGCTCTTTCAAATCATCCTGTTAACCAGAAAATTCGTGTCTTTTACACTTAAGTAAACCGTGCCCTCAAAATTTGTTCAGATGATGCATCCCATAAGGATGAACTTAATTACTTAAAATCCGTTGCTGTCAGAAGAGGTTTCAACCCTTCTGTTATCAATAAAGCTGTGAAGAAATTTAATAGACCCTCTTGCAGTTCTACTCTTTCTCAGTTTGAGAAAACCAAACCTGAAAATTTGATTGTTTTGCCTTTTTATCCTCTTTTATGTTTCAAATTAGCTAAAGTTTTAAAACGGTTTAACATTAATTTCGTTTTTAAACCTGTGAATAAATTCCAATTCCCCTCCACTAAGTCAACGATTCCTCATTTCCATAAATGGTGAATCTATAAGGTTCCTTGTAATGGTTGTCATCTTTCTGATATTAGTCAAACTAAAAAAAAAATCTTGAAATCCGCTTAAAAGAGCACTCTCGATATGTTAATAATCAAGAAATTTCTAAATCTTCTGTTGCCAAGCATTCTTGGGATTCTGCCCATAGTTTTATTTTTCAAAATGCAAAAATTATCTTTAATGCCAATAGCACCTCTGAATTGGTCTTTCTTGGAAATTTAGCCATTTATCTTAACTGTGAAATTATTGTTAAGGAAAAATCCGATTCTACTATGCTCTCTGCAGCTTGGAAAAACTTGTTTACGCCTACCGTATATATTTTTTTAATTACTTAATATTAGTTTTGGTATTTTTTTTTAGAGTAATGCTCTTGTGTGATTGGCTGATGTCTTCTGCTTTCCTATTGGCCGTTTCCTACTCATGCTTCTTATTGGTTGTTTCTTCAACTTGTCCGTTTCCCTTACTTGTTCTCTGTCAGTCTTGCTGCCGTTTTCAAAGTAGTAGGGCGTGTTCTCTGCACCTGATGAAGAAAAACTAGTTCTTTCGAAAGGCCTTGCACATTTATTAAAATTTTTATTGTGTTTATAAAAAGTTCTTTCTATCCTAAATTGTTATTCACTCATTGTTAGGTTTTTGTCCTTGGTCAAATTTTAATTTGACAGAAAATTTGCATCTGGCCCTTATTTTTGGACACCAGGACAGTATTTTATGCATGAAATTTATATTTATTGTATGAAATGTCAGTATGAATTTTTACGCAATTCTTTATAGAATCAAATTTTTATAAATATATTTAGTGAATTAAACCTTCATGAACAATATGCAAGAAGCTTCTACCATTAAATGTTGATGTATGTGTTTTCTTTAAAAAGGTATTGGACTCCTTGATAAAGTAGTGCAAAATGCCCAATGCTCAATGTTTTTGCCATGGGCACTTTCTAATTTTAAATTTTGCAAAACTTTTTGTTGTTATGATCCCAAATAACTTTCTTGGATGTTGTAATTAAGAATAAAATGTTCACACATGCATATATGCATCAAATTTTATTTTTTACAATGGAGAATCTTGCTTGATGCAATATAAAAAAATCAAATTAAATATTTCTTTAAAAATGTATCCCCCAGCTAAAATCTTATTTAACTTAGTCAGTAGAGTATCCAAGATTTTTTAAGGGGGAAATGGGCAGAGATGATCTTGCATACAGTTACCAGAATGAACTTAATTGATTAGGTAAAAATCGCAGATTTCAGATGAGAGAGTCAGTAGCTTTCTTCCACCTACACACTTCTCCTCTTAAGGTAGACACTTGGCCCTAATGTATAATTTTTACATAATTATATGAACTCTTTTATACATTAGAAATAAGAAAAAAAATGTGGTGAAAAAATTTTAGATGATTCTTTCTCACACATACTAGCTTAGGTTAGTAAAGGGTGGATTGATACCTTTTCTAAATTATCAGTCGTAGGTAATGAAAATTATATTCAGCCTGCGATAAAAAATTGATTAATATACTTGATAACTTACAAACTTTCAGATAAAAATATCAAGGTAGTTTTAACAAGACAACTGTTAACAACTGTTAGTACATAATTAAAATAATTTTGAAAAATATTCTTTTCATATAACTATATATATATATAAAATTCTGCAGAATATTATAAATTATAATTATAAATTACAATTATAAATTCTGATTAATACGATATTTTACCAATGTTGCCAATTCACCACAGTTGTAGTAGAACTGCTAAATTCTGATTGTGCTTGTTAATATTAAGCAACATTAAAAAAAATATAATTCTATTCAAAGTGGGCTTGCCTCACTTTCAAAATCAACGCATTTGAAAAATAGTTGACCCAATAAATTATTAGTAACAAAATTTGTGTTGATATTACAAGATATTTATTGTAAACATGAATTTTATGTTAATTTTATATAAGATTTATCATTAAGTAATTTTTTTTTTTTTAAATAGACTTGTCCCATTTTCAAAATCAACGTTGCACATATAATTTGTATCCCAATAATAAAAAATAAACAAGAACTAATATAGTTTTCCTTTTATCCCTTTGTGTGCTTATCAGGTTTGAAGCAGAAAATTATTCTCTTCCTTAAATTATTACCATTCATTTAGTTTTTCATTATTTCAAATGCTTTCCAATGCTCTTTTTCTTATAAACATTGTTTCAAAAGAAAACAAAATATTAAAAAAAATTTTTAATTAGTTTTTCTGTGTTGATAGCCTTTTTGTGGAAAAAACCGTTTTGGTGACAAGGAAAATGTATTTCAAAAATAAAATAAACTTGGAAAAGAGAGGGATCATAAATCCTTGAGTTTTATGACCTTTTGCTGGATGGAAATATTGAACAACGCTTCATTCAGCAAACTGACTCCTTTATCTGATTTTGTTTTCTTTTAAGAGGAATTTCTTTTATTGAAAGAAGAGGTGGGGTAAATTACATGTTTCTTGAGTTAATACAGAAAATTTTTCTGCAGTTGCATTTATTCATTCATTATAAATATCTTTCAGAACATACATAAATTTATTAATTCGTTTTCATTGCATCTGGCTTTTTATTTTTAAACTTGGTTAACCACATTTTACTGCATGAAATCCCACTCCAAACTAAATAGCTGTAAAAATATCTAGACCTTCAAGTGACAGTCATTGTTAATAATCTTATGATTTCTGGATTCTTGAAACTTTTGAAATGCATATTTTTGTATTTCTTTTCAGTTTTATTTACAATCAGTTGTATTTTCTAAATATTTATCCCAATGATACAAATTAATGCTGGTAAAAAAGTATAAATTTTTTATATATTTAAACAATACAATTTTATATAAACTTTTTATATACAGTAAAGCACCGTTTATACATCTTTCAAGGACCAACGTATAAATGAAACGTTATGAAGCAACTTTTTTATTAGAAGTTTAACGCTATTAATGCAAATTTAAGTAAATACAATAATTTTAAAGTTTTTCTAAGGTAATACGTTACTTCATACTAGTTTTTAAACTGAAAACAATAACTGAATATTATATGTATTAAATATATATGCATATGTCCGCTCACAGGAATATTTGACGCACAACATTGTGTGAAAAACATCATTAAAATGCTTTCTACTTCAGGAAATTTGCCTTTTTGTACACACAATTTCTTCGAAGCGTAGTTTCAGCAAACAGATGCCCTGTCCTCGATTTGTTTTCTGTCATACACAATTGTTTTCAGATTTGAAATTGGGATATCCAAGTGTTTTGCAAATTCTACTTTTGTTAATTCTGTGCTCTTGTCAAATTCTTTTAAAATTTCAGTTTATCCTTTCAATGAGAGTGCTTTATGCATTCCAGACATTTTAGGTTTTAAGAAACAAACAGAGCAGCAATAAAGAAAAAAATGTTGGTGCAAAGACAAAAACTCCAGTACAGAATGATGCGCCAAAGCTAAGCTCTATCAGATAAAGCAGTTTAGCGAACTGCCCCTGAACCCATTGGTCATTTCCCCACACCAGCCAAGGAATGCAGATCTTCAACCCTCTTGATATCCTTTGTTTGACCATCTTCCTTCTGGGAAAATTTCAGGAATGACTGCGATAGAAAAATTTTCAATCTTAGGACGGTGGGAAATCATTATAGCACACAATAACTGATACTGCGTGTCGTATAAACGAAACATTTTTGCATCAAAATGAATAGGAATGAATCGGGACTTCATGGAAACGACATATAAATGTAAAAGTCGTATAAACTGTGTTTTACTGTAGTTAATTTATATTGAATTCTTTAGAAAGTCCAGTAACAACATTCTTCCAGTAACATTCTCCATTAGTATTTTCCTTACAGTCCCATGACAAATTTTCTGCTTTTATGCTCTAACCTCATTAGAGAACAGTGCATACACAAGTTCCCTTTCATTGCCATTTTCTGAATTGGTGGTTTCATTTGATGAAGATAATAGAATATTAAAAAATTCTTCAGATTCTTCCTTCACATACACACCCATTTAGACAGCCGTATCATTTTAATATTTTTGTCAATGTGGCTTTTTTAATTTAAATTCCTTTTCAATATCATTTGTCTCATATGTTTTTCTCTGTATATTCCTTAAATAACATTCATCTTTACTAACTGAAAAATAAGGTCTTAAAAGATAACTTGAGAACAATTTAAAATAAATATTTGGAGCGCGCAAAATATGAAAAATGTTAATGATAAATTAAATAAATAATATATTTTGCAAGCCTTATATAAAAAGTATTGAATTATTTCATTGTTTAAGTTTCAATTTTGTAAATTTAAACACTCACTATAGCATACAATTTCCAAGTGTAACTGCAATCACTTGCATTTGTTAAGGGTCCTGTCCCTGCCGGCGAAGACACTCATGAGCTAATGCTAATCCTATGGGAAGGGATTTTTCTAATATCTCGTTTGCATTTCGACATTTTTAAATTATTTTTTTTTTTTTTGCACTGGATAGCTCAGATCCGTCTCTACAGCGCACCTTTTTTACTTTTTCGATTTTGGTCGCAGGTATTTTTTAGAATAACATTTTCATTTTCAGAACCGGTTTTGAAAGTGAAAGTAACTTTATTAAAAATATCTGCGACCAAAATCGAAAAAGTAAAAAAGGTGCGCTGTAGAGACGGATCTCTGCTATCCAATGCAAAAATAAAAATATTTAAAAATGTCGAAATGCAAACGAGATATTGGAAAAATCCCTCCCCATAGGATTAGCTCGTGAGTGTCTTTGTCGGCAAGGACAGGACCCTTAAGAACTGATGCTGCTTGTCAAATTGCATAGTGCGCTCTTTTTTTTCAGGGGGAGGGGGGCTTGAGGTATTTTAACTTTTATATCGATTTCTTACTGGGCTTCTGCCCATTCAGCAGATTTTTTTTTTCTTTCAGAATATTTAAAACCTTTCTGTATTCTAATATCTAATCCAGATCAATTTAAATATAAAAGAATTTAGGCCACCCATCCCCCAAAAAGAGGAAACATGAGCTTTTGTTATTGTTTATGGCATCAAAGAAAATCATTTCAAAATTTTGTTGATAGGTAACACAGACCATGTGCAATAATATATTATGGAAGATGTTTCCTAACACAGCACTATTAAAAAATATTCTGCAAGAAAAATCTTCTGGACACTATTTTTATGCAAGATGGTATCACTGTTGTGATTTTAAGTAAGTGCATTTGATTCAGGCATAACTGATATCCTGTTGTCTGGCTTTCTGAATCACTAGATAAAAACTATTTTAAAACTTTGTATTACATTGTGGCCAGTCACCCCCCCTGCAGCGCTAGCACTAGAATTTTTCAAAATTTTAGAGAGGAATTTAAGGAATTTTTTCTCCAAATGTTAGGGGCAATTGCGGTATTTTTAACATTACAAGTATGTAATAACAGTATTTTTGTGCTAGTCAGGCACATGTGGTACACTGCCAAACAATATTTCCATCATTTTAATGAATTCAGCCCTCGTTCCATGTGCTTGTCCTGTTTGGGATGAATGAGTGCATTTAAATTTGAGCAATAACTGGCTTCATATTACAAACTATTCTGACGGCTTATTAGGCTTACTGCAACTGTAATTAATTAGAATTTTGAGTTCTGGCATCATTGAGCCTAACCAGAATGAATCTGCTTCTCTCTCTTTTGGATGTTCTCGGTGAACCTAGAGAATAAGAGGTAGCAGGTAGTGGTGATAATGAGTAAAAAAAAAAAAATCTGAAGTTCACAGAAAATTTCCTGAAAGGTTTTTTCACGATTCTTTCTCTAAATTTACATTTTTCCCACGATATTTTGACGAAAGTTGCATTTCTTTCGTGATTCTTTGACAAAATTTGCCTTATTAGCGTGATTTCTTGACAAAATTTGTTTTTTCACGATCCTTCAACAAAATTAGTTTTTTCTGCAAGCTTTCGGCAAAATGTACGATTCGTAGACGAAATTAGTGTTTTTTTCGTGATCTATTGATGAAATTAGCATTTTTTTTTGACGAAATTTGCCTGATTTATTCACAAATTTTCGTGCTTTTTCACGATCCTTTGATGAAATTAGTGTTTTTTTTTGTGCAATCTTAACAAAAGTTGCGATTCATAGACGTAATGTTTTTTCTGCAAATTTTGCGATTCAGACGAAATTCATGATCTTTTGAAGATATTTGCATTTTTTTGCGATCGTTTGACAAAATTCGCTTTATTTGTGCGATTTATTGACAAAATTTTGTGCTTTTTCGCGATCTATTGACGAAATTCATGTTTTTTTCACAATCATTTAATGAAGTTAGAGTTTTTTCTGTAATCTTTTAACAAAATTTGTGATTCTTAGATGAGATTAGCGTTTCTTCCGTGATTCTTAGACAAAATTATCTTTTTTCCATGATTTTTTGACGAAGTTTGAGGGGTTTTTTCACGATTTTTTACCGCAATTCACGTTTATTCCACGATCTTTTGAAAAAATTCGAATTTAAATTATTACTCTCAATCCAAGTTCAGTTAAGATGAAACACCCTGTATTTGTGAGTAAATGAGTGGTTTGCGACCCCATGTTGTCAGTCGAATTCAGCAACACCCTCTGTGTGTGTGTATATATAATATATATATAGAACTTTCAGCAAGATCCATATTTGTAAATCTTCCAAGGATTTAACAGAAAATTTTGTTTTAAATAATATTTGCTGTAGAGAATCTCCTTCCTCATAAATATAACATTAAAAACAGAATATTTCCTTTGTAAATTAGCAATTGAGAAAAATTCAATAGCTTGTAATATCCCTATTTATTTTTTCCATTTTATTGCAATTCTCTACCCATACTTATTTCTGATAACTTTTTATCTTTTGTATTATTTAAATTTACTGAAGCACATACACGTGGCATTTAAAACAAAGAATTTCTCTTTTAAACTAGAGAAGGTTGTGTCAAATGTTGGCAGGTGGATGTATTTACTATAAATATAAAGTTTCCAAAATTTTGTTCAATCCATTTTATGATATTTTGTTAATTTATAAAATCTTAATATAACTTTACTGAAATTTTTCATAGCACACCTAAAGTCTTCTCATGACATACCAGTTGAGAAACACTGCATCAGTGAATGGTGCAAGATAACTGAACTGGTGATGACATTAAATAATTGATAATGTGGAAGTGTATTTTGCTGTATATCAGTTATGCTTATTTTGTTAAATGCCATCAGAAAAGTAGATGTCTCTTTAAAAAATAAAATTTCAAAAAGGTTGAATTTTAAATGGTCACCTATCTCTATTTTCACTACAAAAGTAGCACGACAATGACAAATTTGTCACCAGATCTTGGTAAACTGCATCCATACGAGTGTTTGAAAAATGAAATAACTTTTTATCTGCAGTGTATAGAAGTGCATTTTTAATTTTCATTGTGTTTTCGTTTTTAATTCAATCCTATAATTTATTCAAAGATTTAAACTATTTCTTCTAGAAACAACACGTGTGCAATTTTATTTGCAGTTAAAAATTTTTTTAAACTGTAGTAGTGGTTTTAAACCCTAAATAAGCCAGTGATAATATGTGGCCGAATTAAAAGCAGCAATGAATTATTCGATTATTAGACCTTCATAAGATTCTCAGATGAAAAACATCCATACATTTCAAAGAGCACATGCAGTAAACAATTGATATATAAATAAAGCTTCAAAAGCATATATCAAATATCATACTAAATAGTTTTCTGTTGGTCCATATATTTTCACTTGCTTTTAAACTGATTATATAAAAGAATACAAATTAAAGGAATTAGTTCAATCTATCATATTCATGTCTGTGACTGAAAGAATAGCTACAATGAATTTTTTTTTTTTTTTTTTAATTAGCCCCCGATATTCTCTATGCCTTATAAGAAATCTATATTTGGCAAGGTCCCTTCAGCTCAGTACTACTGTTGCCTTGATCCCATAACCTCCTGGGATTTTAATTCTACCATCTTATTATTGTTATTTGCTTAAAAAGGCAGTATTATTTACAGAAGAAAATTGTTTTCAGTAGCTCTTAATTCCATACTATGTTTCTCATTAATCTGAAATTTCAAAAGTCCAAACTGTATGCATAAAAAATGCAGTGTTTCAGAAATTATCGTTTTATTCTTATTTCTCAGAATAGAAATTGGTAAATTTACCAATTCCAACATCTACCATTATTATTTTGTGAATTGACAAATATCTTCACACCTGAAAATTTCCTTTTTTTGTAAAATATCACTGCTTAAACCATTTTGCAGGTACATAAATATTTTGTAGGATAATAAAACTATTAATTTTTACGTTTTCCACATGTCTTAACAGGCTACTTCAGTCAAATGAAAAGACACATTCGCTAATGCTAATCCTATGGAAGAAATTTATAAAGATATCTCGGTCGCATTTCAATATTTTAAAATGATTTCTTTTGCATTGAATAGTTGAGATCAATCTGTATGCAGGCCGTTTTTTACTTTTTCGATTTTGATTGCAGATATTTTTTATGAGGATGCTTTTACTTTCGAAACCGGTTCCATAAATGAAAGTGTCCTCATAGGAAATACCTGTAAACAAAATCAAAAAAGTAAACAACGGCCTTTGTTCAGATCGATCTTAACTATTCAATGCAAAAAAAATCATTTAAAAATATTGAAATGCGACCGATATATATTTATAAATTTCTTCCATAGGGTTAGCATTGGCGAACGGGCCTTTTCGTTTGACTGAAGTAGCCTCTTAACCGTCAAAACCTTGCGATTTCATGATCCCAAATAACCAGAATTGTACTCCATTCAAGCTCCACAGGATTGATAAAGTATTACACTATAAATCATATTAAATTTACTTTAGACAGAGCCTTAAATAATGCTCTTTTCAGAACATACTATAGACATTTAAATACTTGCTTTTAGATTTTACGATGAACTCAAACATTTACCCTATACTAATATGGCCATTGTTTAATAAAATCTTAAAATCCCTTAATCTCATTTAGTATAAAGACTTATTTAATCTGTATCAAAGTAGCTACAATTTCTATTATTTGGACTATTTTAAACAAAGGATTTCCTGTTTTACATTGAATTTGCATATTGCTAGTAATTCACCTATTAATCTTGTTATACAGCAACTGTATGTTTCATTGTATAATGAATCTGTTCCGTTACTTAGAATAAATCAATTTCTTAAGATATTGCAGAATTTTCAATCTTAAATTTTGACACTAGTGGTCATTCAAAAGTTATGGTATTTATAGATTTCCTTTTGATATATTTCATAGTTTAATATTTGTTACTAATTCACCTCCTATTGATATTGTTATATAGCAACTTGATGTCTCATTGTATAATGCATCGGTTCAGCTACTTGGAATAAATCAATTTCTTAAGATATTTCAGAATTTTTAATCTTACATTTTGATGCTAGTGATCATTCAAAAATTATGTTATTTATAGATTTCCTTTTGGAATATTTCTTAGTTTAATCTTTCTTACTCCTTTAGTTTAATGTGTGTATTTAATGTTATGATTACTTTAGGATTCCAAGAAAAATACATTACTTACAATTAAAAATATGCATTACCACAACCAGTTTCTGCTTTTATACAGCAGCACCAATATCTTACATATGATTTTGTTTATTATATGTGTACCGGGTGTCCTGAAAATGACTGATGGATTTTAAAATTCAACAATTTCCAAACGGTGACAGATATTAAAAAAATTCTTGCAGGAGGGTTATGCATGATGCCGGAAGTTTTTGTACTGTGATTATGGATTTTAGTTTGAATTTTAACCAATAGATGGCACTGAGAGCAATAGGTGTTCAGTCCAGACCAGATTTTTGGTACTTCGGGATCCATTCAATACATTTTAATCTCCTTTTTTCGCATGGAAGAAGAGAGGTCGAAAAATCAAGACTGGATTTGGCAGTTATTGTTTGCAGTGCCATCTATCGATGAAATTTGTAACTAAAACAGAATCACAGCATAAAAACTCCTGACATCTTACATAACACTCCTGCAAGAATTTTTTTAATATCTGTCACCGTTTGCAAGTTATGGAATTTTAAAATCCATCAGTCATTTTTGGGACACCCAGAATATTTCAGTTTAAGTATGTAGACATCTAAAAATCCCTCACAATTCTTTCCAGATATTAAGAAAAACTTTGAATAATTTTGTAATACATCAACACCAATATCTTACATACGATAGTGTTTATTATATGTGTATATTTTAGTTTAAGTACGTAGACACCTAAAAATTGCTCACAACTCTTTCCAAGATACTAAGAAAAACTTTGAATAATTTTGTAATCTCAGAACATTATTTCAGCTATATTTTATTATACTCATATGTGCATGTGAAGAGAACTTGATATTCACAACAGCTGAAATTATAAAAGGGTAATGAAATTCACTAATGTATGTTAGGATGTTTAAAAAAAAATCCTCAAAACAATAATAAAAGACAAACTTTATTGCAATTGATAAATTACTCTCCAAAACCAAGCTCTACAACAGAATTAGTGTAGAAATGTAAATTAAAAATATTAATACATTTTTCCAAAATGAACAAAAGAATTTCAGAGAAGTTTCATACACATTTAGCAAGAGATGAGGGATATGACTGCATTAGTCTTCAAAATGATTTTTGGTTCAAATACATCATAAAAAATCAATCTGAATTGTATTCTTAAGAATAATTTTTTTTTTCCTTTTCTGTTAATAGTAATAAAATATGGTTCCATTTTTATGTCTCTGTATTTATGAAGTAGCTACAAAACAAAGTTATTTTAACTGTATAATATACAAATGTTTTATATAGCTAAATTCAAGCCTTTTTCATATAACTAATTTTTGTTCCTAGTAAGGAAAACAACTGCAAAACAAAGGTCATGAAATGAATTATAAAAAAATTACTTAAAAAAGGTATTAAAAAAAATCAATGAAGTTCATGAAATAAATATTAAACAATGTTTTCAGGAAATTACAGTACTGAAAATGGTTGAATTGCAGCTATTTGTTTTGAAAGCACTAGTTTTTAAATAATATATATTTCAAAAGTGAAGGGAGAAAAAAAGTCACATTATAATAAATAAGACAGCAGACATACATTTTATAAGAAAAAATTGCTCATCTCTGAACATAAAGCTCTTGGTGGGGAAATTTTTTTTCTGTTTTTGAATTCCACAATTTTTAAGGCCTGTAAAATATTTTGAGTGGAGGAGATAGCCTTTGCCACTTTTGGCACCATTACCATTACTGCCGAGAGTTTACCACTTTTATTAATCACATTAAAGAAGGAGTATCATAAATATTTAAGATGAGTATTATTAATTAAGTGCAAGTAAATTAATAAGCTTTAAAAAATAAAAGATGTTAAGATCCCCAAAGACGTCTATATGAATGCAAACACCTAAGTATCTTAATCTTATTAATTTTCACATTTTTATAATTTCATTACTATATTGAAAGCAATAACCAAAATCTTTAGAAATTATTAATGTTTATATATATATATATATATATATATATATATATATATATATATATTAGGGTTATAAAAATAAGTATTTGTGCAAAAGCAATTAATTTCCATAAAGGTAGAAACTTTTAAACTTTATTAGAAATGGTATACATAAATTAAAAGATGAAAAAAAATCATTTGTTACAAAGATATAAAGTAAACCACAGAAGTACTAAACTTTAGGGAATCAGGGTTAAAATTGCCTGTAACCAAATTTTATAAATTTTACATACTAGAACTTCTACAGTTATAATACTCTCAGCAGTTCTATAACTCAAGTGTCAAAGCAGCTTAAATTGAAAATTGTAGAAAAATACACTTTTAAGCCTCATTATCAATAGATATATATTTACACAAAAATAACAGAAAAAATGAACTTCACAATAAGCAGGGCCTGATTACAGAAAAGGCACAAGAAGCACATGCTTTCCTTTAAGGACATAAAGGGGCCCTAAAATGGGAAAAAATGTTGGCCCCTAATTCTCATTTGTCAAATCTGAAAATAAGAAGGGTTGAGATTCCTTTAACTTGGGTTAATCAGGCCCTAATAATACAAATCACTGTAAAATGATAATTAGTGATTTTAAATAAAATTCGATGAGTGAAAAATTTCTTATAAGTATGGATATGAGTATGAGAAGAGTTATTTTGAAAAACATGACTAGATAAGAACTAAAGGAATAAGCTGAGTAAGAATTTTACTTTCTTAGTGTATAAATGATATGTTGGCACATAAATATTTTATGATAATGGAACAATTACATCTTTAAATAATAATAATGTAGAGAAGAAGGATTTTAATCTAATGTTCACTGACTGTCCAGAATTTTGTCATTATTTAATTACATAGCCTAATTTAGATTTTTTTTTAAATGTATTATAAAGAACTGCATATTGTTTTAATTAAGATTAACCTAATGAAACATTGGATTACATTACAATGAGTTTTTAAAAGAAAAATAAAAACCCATTATAACTTTCATAAAACTATACATCTGCCTTTCATTGAATTATGCAAGTTTAATCTTATACAAATAAGCAAACCGATTGTTATCCTTATTATACCAAGCATTAATTTACAATCCTTCAAAGTTCTATACCTAAAAATTTTTTTAATATGTGTGAACGTGTATATTTAAAAAATAATACAGCAATAAAAAACTAATAACATAATTAGATCTTGCAACTTGATAAGATTTTAAAAATGACTAGTCAGTCCATTTTAAGACAATATGAAGAAACAATTTTTGATTGGTTTTTTAGTGTAATAAAAACAGTAAGTACAAGCTATAGCAAGAAAACAATTTTATAAAATATAACTGATGTTTCATGAAAAATAAAAATTTTGTATTTGAAAACAGTTATTATAATACATTCGTTATAATAAATGATGTTTATGAGGGGATTTTTTATGCTTGTATAAATTGTGTATGCTGATAACCTAAAAGCAGATATGAAAAAAAATTGCTATCTTCAAGTAAAAATACTATATTCTAATTTAGATGTCAATCTCAGTCTATAGATGTATAAAAATGAGATGATAGAAATGTATTAGTTAATTCTTTGATGAAACTATAAAAAGGCAATATTTGAGGAGGGAAAAGTGCAATTTGTGTATGTGTAATATGACAAAATACACAGTATAAAAACACTTCCCCCTAACATGTGTATATACATGTGTGTAGATGCTTTTTTTTTTACATCTTAAAATATAAATTATCTGTAATATTCCTATGTCAGTTTCAATGAATGAAAGCAAAAGCAGGGCATTATATCTTTATTTCAATTTGTTTCATTCAACAGCAATCAAAGCTGTGAAAAACTTTCAGACCAAAGTCATTGAATCATATTCAAACTAAAGAAATAATATTAAAAAAAAATACATGTAACTGCAGGTAACTTATGTAATTTTGCAACAAAATTACTTTGAACTCTTAGAGCATATTTCAAATTTAAAGATGTTTCAAATAATTTGTTTAAAAGTCTATTAATCTTGGCAAAATTACCCTTATAAGATAAATAAGTGTAACACATCAACCTCCTAGAAAACTATTCAGCTGAATGAAAAAAGCACTGCAGTCTTTAAACAGGTGAATACTTCATGACCTATGAGCAGTTGAAAGAAGAATCCACCACCATCTTTGTCACTCATGCATCCAATCTTTCATTCATGACACATTATAACATGCATACAAGAGACTAGTTCAGTTCTGACAAGTAGAAGACAAATCATCTTCAGTGATTATGATACCAATGTTTAAATTTACATGAAATATACAAAGAAAGACAGTAAAATTCACAAAGCACTTAACATTTAATATTGCAGCTTTGATTAACAAAAATATGTTGATAATTAAAAAATGATCTATAAAACTGACAAATGATACATAATCTTAAAAATCATTTTGAAGATGTATGAATAAATTAAAATTTATGTTAGATAGATTCATTGAATAAATAAAAGTTGAACATGATAAATTTATACATGGAAATAAACTGCTTTAAACATATAAAATTCTTTCATACAATTGAATAAGTATTGATGGTGGTGGTGTATAATTAAAAAAAAGTACTTGGTCTAGTTGTATATAAAAAAAAAGCTGGAGGAAAAAATCAACACCAGATATATTGCATCAATAGTTTTCTTGAAAAGCAATATAAATAGTATCATTGATGGCATTTATGACTGTTGAGGTGCATAAGATTGAGATATAAAACAATGAAGGCATTTCTGTAGTCAGTTTTTTTTTTTTTTTTGCTGATCTCAACAGCAAGAAATGATACACTCAATGTCAGCAGTTGCATGACCTCTATACATAGTGCAGCATATAGAATAAACCACAATATTTCATTCATTAATTCATTCTTTGCTAATGTATGAATTAGTGAAATTCATTAGTACTTCATGTTTGTATTCACATAGCTGAAAGTTTTATAAACACATTTACAAAAAACACAACACTTCAAAAATAAAAAAGGCTAATTGTGATCAGGCATCCAAAAACCTTCTGAAAGTAATATTAGCACTTCGGGAGCTTAGATCTGATGCATAGTTTTAAACAGGTACTCTTGATAATACAAGTCAAATAAAATTTTATTTGCTTTCACTTATTTTGGCAAATCTAAAAAGAGGTATTTTAAATATGCTTTGTAGTTGCTCATTTAGAATGAGCTATGCTTTTGTTCATTACATTATACTCTATTAAACAATTTATGAAAATTTATAAGCACATTGAACAAAAACAATTAAAAAGGCAAGGGTAATTGCTAATAAGCATTTAAAAAAACTTGCTTAAATCAATGTTAGCATTTCAGGAATTCAGTTCAGATGCGCAATATTAAATAGGTTTTCTATAATTCAAATAAATAATAATTTTATGATTCACTTATTTTGGCAAAACTACGCATTTGAGTAACATAAGTGAATGAGGTATATTTTTTTGTAGAATAAATTAGAGTATTAATTTAAATATTCATATGCTTTCATAAACACATTCAACAAAAACATTTCAGGAAAGAAAACCTATTATAAAGGCATCCAAAATTCTGTTTAAATTAATTTTAAGGAGCTTGGATTAATCACATATCAAATTAGTACTTATTCTAAATAAAGATTTTAAAAAGAAAATATTTTGGCAAAATTAATCGGTTGTGCAACTTAAGATGCTTTGCGGTCTAGTAGTTACACACTTTGAGTATTTTTGTCTACTACATTACATATTATCAATATGGTTGTAAGAGAATAAATATTTAACAAGAAAAATAAGCAACATCAAAATCAATAAATCAACACAAATAACTATATTCATTTCTAAATTAAATAACTTTATAAATTAAATTAGACACGAGTTAGAATATCAAACATTTAACCAATTTCATCATAAACTTATAGAGCTTTACAGCAATAACAAAGAATTAGAAAAAAAATCAAAAATCCTATAAGAAATATTTACATTTTTTTTAACATAGCCCTTAGTATAGTCCCCAAAAATATATCTCCACAAGATCACTTTATACAACGTAAGGGCATCCATAAGAGGAACTGTTTAAAGGTATTAACAAATGAAAGCACAAAATAAGAATTAGAATTTCTCAATGTTATTTTAACATCACAAACCAATGAGCATGTTCAGTTCAAACATATGATACTCTGCCTAAATTTACGACACATAATTGCCCTTACAGTGACTACTTTTGCAACAACTTTTCATTCATTTCATATACCACATATTCAGTACATTCAAAAACTACAACAATAACAACAAAAAGTTATATTTTCTATTGAAATTAAACTTTAGCTCAGAGTACTAAAGGATATGGTATATCATGAGATAAGAGCACAGTAAGTATCCAACCAATTACATGTAATTATATGCAGCATAACTGATTAAAATACTGATCACAGCCAAATATGTAATGATTTGAGGTCATAATGAAACATAGCACAAACTTATTTGATCCGATTAAAATTAAGTTCTATGAAATGACAAACAAGAAGAGCAGAACTTTCATCTAATGAAATTTATATAGAAATATCACCAACAAAATATTAATTATAAAACTTGAGAATATACAAACAGACACTCGTTTTTATACTAACAAGTTTCTCCAGAATCACAATGAAAATTTCATGAAACAAAAGTTCTACCATGCATTTTATATTTTGCAGAAAACTACACGTAGCAGAGTGGGCACAATACTGATCACAGCCAATTCTTTATGATTTAATGGTTTTAATAAAAATTTGATGAGCACAGAAATGATTATCAATTTGAATAAAACTAAATAGAAAGCTATATTATGAAATGTAAAATGAATAAAAGTCATTAATTGCAATACTGATCACAGCCAATAAGTTTCTGATCATTTTATCAAATGAAAAGAAATCCCATGACAATTCCTTAGGATTTCTAGTATAATAATATCAATCTACTTGAAAATATATATGAGTATATGTGTGTGTAAATATATATTTATATTTATATATATGGAAGCAAAACAAGAAAACTCCCAATCAGAAAGTAACTCTGGCTACCAAGTTAAACATCCAAGCAAAGCAAAACTAAATGACTTAGCCGTATATCAACATAAAATAAAATTTATCAAAGCATTTAACTTTGCAATGTCAGTAAACAAAACTTGCAAACAGAAGTTACAAAATTCTAATCAACTTTAAAAAACTAGATTCTCTCTTTCCCTAATGATTAGCCATGAAAGGTTGTGTTTTATATGGTCAGTGCAACATGGGTAATAACAATCAGTTCTTGGAATATGTTTTTTCACAGGACCTCCAAAGTCCACCACTATGCACAGACCATGTGCTGTCATGCAACAATTGGTGCAAATACAGCTATATTTTTTAACCCATTATTTCCTAGATGATACAAACTTTCATGTATATATATTACAGAATGATAACAAGGTTAACAGGAAATTTATTCACTCAGAACTGTAGCAAAGTGCTTGGGTTCTAATCACCACACAGCATCACACCATCAGGTGCATTTGCAGGTTTACAGAAGAGGGAATAAAACCATAGACAAAGAAAATATGATGACAAAGGCAATAACATAACACTAGTAATAGTTCTTGTTAACGCAGAACTCCCATGGCATTTTGTTGAGCTCGTTTTGCTTCTTCTTCAGCTATTTGTCGCTCAATAAGGTACTGAGCAGTGTTAACAGCATTAGAGAGACCAGTGATAGTGACTATTCGATTGCGTGTACCAGGAGCAAATATTCCCTTTTTAGAGATCTGAATGTTAGCTCCACTAAATCGTTGAATTTCTACAAGAGCCTTTCCTCCTGGTCCTAATATTGCTCCAACAATATTTTCTCCTACTTCAATTTCTATTTTTGTTGCATCACCTATTTGTCGATCACTAGGAGTAGGACTTTTTCTCAAACTAGGAGGACCAGAACTTAATCCAGTCCCAAGTCCAAAAGAATTATTATTCACAGGTAAGGCAGCTGCACTTGGAGAAGCAAGGGCAGGAGAGGTTCTACGGAACGGTTCAAACACGGCTGCTTCAGCTTGTACTAGAAAACGATCATTTGAACGAGAAGTAGTAGGTGAAGTAAATCCTGGTCCAAGGCCTAATCCAGACATCCCATTTCCAAGGCTACCAATAGGGCCAAACATACTTGATCCAGCTCCCATAGGACCAGATGTAGCCACAGAATTGCAAGCAGCTTCCATTCCAGGCACACCAGTAGCAGAAGTATACATACCCTGATTTGCCATGCCTCCTGGAGGCATTGGACAACTTGTTGCCGCAGAACTCGGCATTCCCATTCCTAGGCCACTTACTACAGGAGCACCATTTACTCCATTTAATATGCCAAGTCCAAGTCCAAGCATTCCATAATTAGCTAAAGTATTCATGGCTGCACTAATCTCTGATACTGCTTGCTCGGAATAACCATTGCCTCTGAGCATTGTTTTGATAGTTTCTATAACCTGAGCAGCATTGGTAGGAGGGATTGCAGAACCACCCATCCCTACTCCTGTGAATGGCACAATTCCAGAATGGGTGGCACCAGTTTGAGGACTGTGGAAATTGTTGGTTACAGTAGGACTGAGGCTATTTAAGCTGCCATTAGAACTATAACTGGTGTTGCTGTTATTCATAGCACCACTAGGAACACTACCAGGATTGGCAAAAGGGGAACCTGTAGGATTGAAATTGGCTACTGGACCTGTTACATCTGCATAACTAACATTTAAGCAACTACCACTCTGTGGGTCTTCAACAATCTTTGCTAGAATCATATGACATGCAGTTTTATTGTTCTCCATCTCACCAATCACAGTAATACACCGTTCAGCTAAGGCATGGTCCTTGGACTTCTGAGATATTTGTACATAAGCACCACTTTCTTCTTTAATTTGTTTAATATAACTTCCACCTTTGCCTATTATCATGCCTGCAGTACTGTTAGGAACCAATATTTTAACCTATATGGAAATTGAAAGAAAAAAAAATGTTAAATAATTTACTCCTTTTAAAGTAGTAAAATTCTTAAAGTACATTTGCTTATCAAAAATATGTAAATTAGATCATTTTAATAACAAAATGCTAAATAACAGTAATAATACAATGTTAAAAAATACCATAATTTATGAAAGGAGCACTTTTAGATGACTGTAAAAAGAAACGGTCAAGTGTAAGTATTACTCGTGCTCAGAGGGTTCTGTACAATACACTGTTAAAAATTTGCAGCATTCTGGCAGGTCATTTGACCGTTTTTTCCGAAAACGTTTACACAACCGTAATTATAACACTATTCTGACCATATTATTGGCATTTTATGGTCAGAATATAGTTAAATTATGGTTATGAAACCGTTTTTTCAAAAAACGGTCGAATGACCTGCCAGAATGCTGCAAAATTTTTAACAGTGTAGCTATATGAATTATTAACTGTATTATTAAAAAAAAACGCTGGTAAAAGAATAATAAGACTTTGTAAAAATCTATACAACGTAGGGTTGGGTATAGCTGTATATACTAGAAAAGTATGAATGGGTATACCATAAAAGTTCAAAGAGATATGAAGCCTAAATAATATCAAATATTGCTATTCTGTATGACTAATTTTATCCTAATCTGTTTTTTTATGAACTTAATTCGGTACTGACAATAAAAGTAGTGCATATTTAAACTTCATTTGGCATTTCATAAAACTAAATTCAGTGTATTTTCTTTTGCAGTGTAGCTAAAACAAAACCCTTGTTCAAAATTTAATTCTAATTAAATTAGTCTCTTTTTAACAAATTTGATGTTTATTGCTTTTATACTTTTACTGGGCATTGCATTATACAAATATTTCATTAAAAGTTGTTACCTAGGCTTTAAAAGCCGATGGTATATAGAGTACGCTGCCCCTGTCATTATGTATGTCCAAACCACTCCGTAATGTTAATCCTATGGGCAGGTTATTTTCGAATTTCTCGTTTCAATTTTAATATTTTTAAACGATTTTTTTTGCATAGGATAGCTGAGGACGATCTGTAATATGGCCAGTGGTGCCAACTTATATGGGCCCATGGGGCTCGAGCCCACCAAATAATTTGTTCTTCATCCCACCTAATTTTCATAATTCTATTTTCATGCTTATTTATTTTTCAATTGGTGAAAATAAATTATTTCGTTGACATTCACAAAATTATTTGAAAATACAGTAAAGATAGCAATAAAAACATATAGGAGCATAATAAAACACAACATGTCCCCTCCACCCTTCATCCTGAAATACATACGATCAATTTTCTCTCAAAAAATAGAGATTTCCTGCATATTCGCCAATTAATTCTTTCCCTTAAATGCACTAAATTTACAGTTATTATTCAGCACTTTCCATTTTCTGGGTTAAAGGATCTTTCAGAAAATGCTGCCAAAGCATTTTAAGACTATTTTCAACATGCGTCAGCTCAGGAATGGTTGTTATGAGACAACAACCAATTATAAGAAGACAATGTATAAAAAATATATTAAATGAAAAACCCTATTCGATTCCAAATCACTTCAGAAATCATGTTTACAAATTTCATGCTGTTTATGTATGCGAGTGACTCTGTGAATGTGTCAGAAAGTTCGTGTTGTTGAGCGAAAAAAATATTTCTTTTTGAATAGCTTTAAATGGCTAGTTCAACTTCGAAAGGAAGGGTTAATGCAAGTATATGTATGATCTCATTTAGTTACTTCAGTGAAACTTGTACAGGAATTCCAGAATGTACCAGGATATAAACATTTTTCTCCGATTTTAATGAAATAGCTAAGCGTGTATAAAAGTTGAAATCCTCTCCCCACGCAAAAGACTGAAAACATAAATAAAGACAGTGAGTAGTGTTCCTGCTAAGCCATTTTTGAAGGGCGCAGCACCCCGCCCTTATTAAAATCGGCGAAACACGCCACGCCCATTTAAGAATCGGTAAAATGCGCCCTCCTGTTAAAAAAAATAAACAAATGTGCCCGAATTCTCCCAGTAATCACGACGAAAATCTTCGCCGCACAAGAATCGAACGCGTCGTTTTTTCCCATCAATAGGACGTAGCTAGAAGCAAAATTAATTACGTAGTATAACCTTCTCCCCTCCATTCTTCCATATAGTCAGTAAGAGTCAACCATTCCTTGGGTGGTCATTCGGAGTTTGCCCAGAATATGGGAAGTTAAGAACTGGACAATTGGTATTGTCCTTAGCTATTTCCGAAGTTCCTTCCATCCAGACATCGAGATGGTATCTCTGAGATTTGATTCTGGATGCTATAGAAAAGAAAAGTCTTTTTTTTTATCTGTAACTTTACTTCCCCCACCGGAAGAGGCGTCGGTCGTACTGGTAAAGAATAAAGTGCAAGTGACAACCAGTGAAGAAAAAGTTATTTCAAATAGGAAGGTGGCGACGACATTTTAATTCCGACCTCGAGGGGTAAATCTATAATACGACCCTCTTCTTTCCGTATTCTCAGGGCCGAAACCAGCCTATTTTGGGCCAGTGGCAAACATGGATTTTGGCACCGCCACCCCCCTTCCTCACGCACAATAAAAGTTATTGACCGCAGGTAATCTATACAAATAAATAAATAAATCCTTAAAAAAATATAAATCATTTGATAATAATTAAAATACTAGCAAGAAATATATAAACAACGCTCCCATAGGATTAACATTATCTTGAGCGTTAAGAGCCTATGCTAGTTACGCGAAGAAATTGGAACGCTAATGTTAAACCTCTGGGAGCATTCTTTTTAAAATTTCTCACTTGCATATTGATACTATCAAATGATTTTTGTATTGCTTAGAATAGCTAAGATTGAATTCTAACTGGGATAGTGTTTACTTTTTCGATTTTGGTTGCAGCTTTCTTTTTATATAGTTACTTTCACTTTAAAATTTGAAAAGAACGCTCCCATAGATTTGACATTAGCATGCGAGTTTCTTTGTATTTCATATATATGTACATTTTTGTACGAAACCAAAAACAAAATCTTCATTTGGAGTCCCCCCCCCCCTTCTTCTTACGTTTTGGCACCCGGGGCATATGCCCCCTCTGCACCCCCATCCCCTAGTTTTGGCCCTGCATATTCTTTTATTCGCTTGAAGTGTTTTTTTAAAAAAAAAGTAGATGTTTTATTTTAAAAAAGGAAAGGAAAGAAAAGAAAGCAAATTCGAGGGGTTTATTATTATTAGAGCTTTGAGGTAGGTGCTCAAATGATCACATAGACCATATACGACGAAGCAGTATGAAAAACAGATCAAAAAAGGAAACACAGTGAGACAGCAAACACATAAAATCATGAGCCGAAAACACAAAACGGGAGAGAAAAGACACCCCTGCTGAAAAGCACAAATTATATGCACCCTAAACATTTAAAAAAAAACCAAGAAGCGTACTAGAACGAAGGAACCATACAACTCATCCAGACCAGCAGCACCTCTATGAGCAGCACCAATTCAAAAAGACAACACCAGCCATTAAACGAGAGTTATGAAAAAAGTAAAAAAAAAGAAAGAAGTGACTAAAAGCGTCCGCTCCCGAGGAAGAGATTGATGAACAGATGAAAACATTGACGATTAGAATTAACTCCAAACTTTTGTCTGCCTTGAATCGTATCTGAAATAAACAAATAAATCCATCTCCGGACATAAAAAACATTGAAGTACTAATGAAGTATGGTCATATCCGCATATATACATTTCTCCTTAAAGGGGTCCTGGTGCAAGAAACAATTTCCGGCCCCATGATAAAATAATAAAGGTAGAAACCTTAAAAAAAAAAAAAGGAAGTAAAAGGTATTTTTGTCTTGTTGGGGGCCCCTATAAGCGAGAGCCTTGCACTTTTCATATGGTTTGCCTTGTGTAAAATTTCGAAAAACGAGGCTCGTGTAAAGTAAAAAAAAAAATCTGTAAAATAATAAAAATAAAGGTAGGAATTATTCAAAAATAGAATAGGAATCTTAAATAAACAAAAAAAGAAAAGACTCACTACAAAAAAATTAAACAAGGGAACGGCCAATTAAAATTAAGCAGGGCGACTGGCTCGATATAAAAATTTAAACAAAGCCGGTAAAATATGAACCATTTTCAATTAATATGATTTTTGCGATAATAAGCATAAATGTGCTGAAGGAGCCAATGCTAGTTTGACCAAAGAATAAATACAGTAAAGTTATACGGAATTATAGTTTCTTTGGTTTGACAACATCAGTACAAAAATACACCATGTCAAGCGCAGAGACTGGCATCGGACAGTTACATCGTGTTTCGAGTCAGAGCTAAAACACACACACACAAACATACATATATATATATATATATATATATATATATATATAGTTGAGCCGACCGGAACTGAACTTTTGTTCTCAGGATGTGTTGGAAAGGCAATTTGTTTTGTAAAAATAATAATACTAACTCATTTGTAACTATAAAGGCATAAAACTGACAGTCCTGACTTTTGAAGCAATTTGGAATCTAATAGCGGTTTCTATTTTTTGATAAATAAATTACTTATCGAGTTATAAGCGATTCTTGTCACCATAGGCGTAGCGTGACCAGAAATTTTGGGGGAATTTTGACCAGAAATTTTGTGATAGGTGTAATAAAATTGATAAAGTGCAGAAAGATAAATAAATTCTATCGAATAAATATTTCGCATTTATTTTGGAACTTTAAAATGTTTAATTTAGGAATTCAGAACAACTAAATAACATAAAAGAAAATTGCACTTATTTGTTAGAGAGTTCATGATGTTTAGCGACAGGGGAAAAAAAGGATCAAGAGAGAAAAAGAAATTCCCCGAAAAATGAATAAATGAACAAAACCGTGGTTTGCAGCATAAATTTCGTGTCCGGGGCGACCGCTTCTTTAGCCTGCTCTTTGCATGCCCCTGGCGGGCACAACAGAGGTCTGCACAGACCACAATTCTAAGGCCCAGGCCCAGCCTGGCGAGAAAATTAAAAGTTCCACACAGGCCCGGCCCGTTTATATTTTCACTGTTTACGACCAGGCGCGGCTCATACAAAAATAAGTGAAAACAAGCCCGGCCCATGAAAAAATCAATTAAATCAGTCCCGGTTCGGCTCGATACAATTTCTCAAAAAATTCTGATTTTCCTTACCATACAATTTCAGGGCCGCCACTTGCTACTAAAAGCGAATATTTTCAGCATCCGGTGGCTATGACGACTATTTTAGGCCAAAAACCATTAAAAAGCGGCTATTTCAAGAAAAAAGGCGACTTTTTCCTGATTTCAGTGACTATTTTTACTGAAAATATTTTATATTTTTCTGCAAAGCACCTGTAAAGTCATCTTCCCAAACACACTTTTTCAACGGTTGTTTGAAGAGATTCGCAATTTTCTCCGCGACGAATTCCAAGATTCTCGATTTCGCCCCCTCCCCCCTTCAATCTATTTACGAAAATACTTATTTTTTCCCCAGATCTTTTTATATACAATCGTTGAAGGAGATTTTGCAATTTTTTCCACGATCCTTTGCCAAATGTCGCAAATTTTTCTACGTCAGATTGACGAAATCGATATTTTTTCCGCCACCACTTGCCCAAATTCGCGATATAAAATTTCCGCGACCAATTGATGGTAGTTACTATTTGTTTCAGAGATCTTTTGACGAAATTCCAGATTCTTTTCCAGATCGCTTGTCAAAATTCGTGATTTCATGACCGAGTTATAAAATTTGTGATGTTTTGCGCGACCATTTGGTTAAATTCTCAAAATTTTTTGACCAAATTTGCGTTTTTTGCCCGCAACCATTTGACAAAATTTGCGATTTTTTGTGATCGTTATACGAAATTCGCACTTTTTTGTCCATTCTTTTGACGAAATTTGCGATGATTTATGCGCGATCAAATGACGAAAATCGCCATTTGTTTCTTTGACCTTTGGTAAAATTCAAGATATTTTTTACAGTTGTTTGAGGGGATTCGCGATTATTTCCGTGACGAATTGCGAAATTCGCGATTTTATCCCCAATCGATTAATGATAATAGTTATTTCTTTTCGCTATCTTTTGCTACGATCGTTGAAGGATATTTAGCAATTTTTTCTATGACCTATTGCAAATTTCTCAATTTTTTTTTTTTGGGGGGGGGGGGCGATCGTGTCACGGAACTCATAATCCCCCCCCCCCCCCCGTGATCCTTTGCCAAGTTTCGCGTTTTTGTTACCGGCGATCGCTTCACAGAATTCATGATTTTTTTCCCGCGATACTTTGCCAAAATTCGCGAATTTTTCTGCGACAAACTGGGGAATTTTTTCTCCGCCACCCCTTGTCGAAATTCACAATATATATTTTTTCTCCTCGACCAATTGATGGTACTCGCTGTTTGTTTCGGATATCATTTGATAAAATTTGCGATTCTTTTCCGCGATAGTTTATCGAAATTCGTGATTATTTGTTTAAATTCTCGATTTTTAACGCGATTATTTGATCAAATTAGCGTCTTTTCAGGGGTGATTCTGTTCTGAATTTTCCGAAAATTTAAGGCAATCGGTTCCGAAAATTAAAAAAAAATATCAGTCATCAATACTAAAATTCGGGCATAAAAAATATCGCGAATTTCGGCAAATGGTCGCCGAAAAAATCAATTTCGACTATCGTTCACAGACAAAAGTCACCAATTTCTTCAAAGGATCGCAGAAAAAACGAATTTTGCAAAAGAATCGCAGGAAAAAAAACACGAATTTCAACAAGGGCTCACGAAAAAACACAAACTTCATTTGGGAGTCGCGAAAAGCACACACATTTCACCAAGGGATCGCAAAAAACGCAATTTTTATCAAAAGACCTCGAAAAAGCGCGAATTTCGTCAAAGGATCGCGATAAAGAAACGCAAATTTCGTCGAAGGATCTCGGGAAAACGCGAATTTCGCTAAAGGACAGCCGAAAAAACGCATAATTGGGGCTGGGAGATTTCCCTCCTCTGCTGTAACCTTTCAGAAAATTTACTGTGAATTTCAGATTTTTTTTTTTTTTTTTTTTTACTCAGAATCACACTTGTCGTGTCCGCGACCATTTGACGAAATTTGCAATTTTTTTCTCTTGGTTGTTAGACGAAATTTGTAATACTTTGTGCATTCTTTTGACGAAATTTGCGATGCTTTTTTCGTAACCAAATGACGAAAATTGCCACTTGTTTCCGCAACCTTTGATAAAATTAAAGATATTTTTCCACTGTCCTTTGAGGAGATTTGTGATTCTTTCGACGATGAATTACCAAAAATTCGCATTTTTTTCCACCGATCGTTTTATGGAATTCTCGATTTTCTTAACACGATCCTTTGTCAAATTTCGTGAAGTTTTCTATGACCGAAGACAAAAATGATATTCGGTATTTGTTTCAGAGATTTTTTGACGAAATTCGCGATATCTTCCCACGTCCTTTTCTCGATATTAGTCTTTTCCTTTGTCGACTGACTGAGGAAGTTCAAGGGCAAGGAGGCAAAAAGAAGTGAAAAAATCATTTGGTGGATAAAGGCGATTTATTAGACATGGCGCCCAGTGGGAGATATTTTATTGTATCACTGCAAATGCTATACTCATTTTTTTTTTCTTTTAAAGGGTTTTACTAAAGCAGTTTACTTTGTCCATTACTTCCAGGGCCGAAACTAGCTATATTTTCACACGGGACAAACAAGGATTTCGGCGCCCCCCCTCCTTCCTCCGCAAAGTAAATTTACAAAGAGAAATTTACGAAAGTTTCTATTAGAGGACTTATTTTAAAATTTAAAATGTGTAACAGTAAAATACGTAATGATATTGAAATATATAACCAGCTTTGTCAAATATTTATTCATTAAAACCTGTGAAAAATATCGAAAAGAAACAGAAATAATTCCGTTTTATACAGGTTTCCGTTTTAGTAGATATAACTGTTGGTATTATTTCTGTAGGAACCATGCAGTTTTTTTTTTTTATTATTATTTAAGATAATATTCCATTATAGACATATTTCATTTTTCTAGATTTTACTGTTGTAGCATTACAAATTATTACAATAGAGGTACTTTAATGTCATAGTGATATGAGTCACATAGTTTCAGGAACTAAAAAACCAGGATTTACTGTAGGCATAAAAATAAATTCCAGCATTGTAAAATATCTTCCTATACTTATACTATCTACACTAGTTTTGTGGAATTATCACTTATATCACACTTCTTATTTATAGATTCATATGTCTACATACTTTCCTCAACTTTTCAAATTTAATTTTCAAAGCTAATTTTCAAATTTGTGTGAGTCAAAACAACAACAACAAAATTATTAAATTTTTACTTTTCACTGTGTGAATTTTCGACCGCTTGGTTTTTATTGTCCCAGTCAGTCACCTGACCTCGCCCCATCTAAGGCCAGATATGGTGATATGCATCTAAAAAAGTAATAATTAGAAAAAGAATGGAGTTATTCATTTGCTTTCTTGTATATTGTAGGCAAATCTTTATCTATTCGACAATTTTAATGCACTTTACTCAGCCTTTATTTTTGATTTTTTTACACAAATTTCACACGCGCATATATAGATTGTATAAAACGGTAAACCGAATTTTCATCTGGCGCCCCATTCGCGTGGCGCCCAGGGCACATGCACCCTCTCCACCCCCTTAGTTTCAGCCCTGACTCCTTCTCCCGTTAGTTTTTATTATCCCGGGCAGCCTGAGTGGGGCTTGTTGAGCTAAAGCCAATTGGTAGCAGGGTTGGCAAGTTTTTGCCATAGGTGGAAAAAACCTGGAAAAAACCGTCCCGGCAAAAATAGCTTTTTGCCAAAGTGGTGGCAGAAATAGGCTGTCCATTTAATCTTTTTCGCAGAAAAAGAGAAAAAAATATTTCATGTAAGAAAAAAGGAACTTAATACTTAGTTAAAAAATCAATACTCTAAATTTATTTTTGAACTCTAAGTTAAATAAATATAATTATGCATTTTATGAACAAATACCAAATTTTATAACATAATTTATAAATGAAAAAAATATTAATTTTATATAAATGAATAGAAAACTTGATTGTTTATACAATTATTAATGATTATTCACATAATAGAACTGTGGAGGCTTTAAATGAGTAAAGCCTTTATGTTTATATGCATTAGAAATTCAAATAAACAATTATATTCTAAATTCAATTTTTTAATATAAAATTATATTTAAAGCAGAACACTATTCAATTTCAAATAATTCAGTGATATCTCCATCACAACCTAATTTTTGCTGTTTTAGCATAGCACAACAATAAACTAGTTTAGATAGAGTATTTGTTGATAGTATATTTCGAATTTTAGTTTGCACAAATGAAAAATTTGAAAAAAATCTTTCAATAGCAGCACTACTTGCTGTGGACATATTTGAAGGTGTGCGACTAATGAACAGAAGTCTTTTGAAATCTCACAAGCTTTGGAGATACTTCTCCACCAATTATGAGCACTGACACTACTAATCACTTCTTCTGCAAAATATGAATTAGGAAGGGTTTTTCTTTTAGCTCGAAATTAATAACATAAGATATAAAGTCAGGATTAATTTTACACAACCATGCTTTACAGCTTTCCTTTTGTTCGTAAGTTCACCGCTGTACTTTGGATGTAACAAATATGCTACAAGATGACACGGCAAAATTGCTTGTTCAAATCGCTTTTTTAATTTTGAAAAATGTGGTAAGCAGGGTGCAATACTCTGGTATTTTGTTATCTGTCTTGTGGTCATTTGACAATAGAGTGCCGGATTTGAGAATTTCAAAAGAGTATTTGGGGGGGGGGGGGATATAATACAAAAGGATAAAATGGCTACAGACTATTTACTGAAAGTAAAGAATAACTTTTTATCCCTTTCTTGGAGTGTAAGAAGGAAGTAGGTTCTTAAATTCCTAAGCATTAGACTGAATCCTACCTATTTTATAAAGATTTAAAATATGTAAAAATATTTAATTATATTTATTAATTAGCAAATTAAATAAAAATATTAAATGATGTTATTAAAATTAATTGTTATACCATTATTATCCTTATTAGCTTAGAGATTTTATTACATATTAAAGTCAAATAAGAATTTGCCATTTTTGCCGGTTTTTTCCATTTTTGCCCTGGTTTTTTCCAGTTTTTGCCACTGTCCTGGCAAAAATACCTTTTTGCCGGCAAAAACGCCAACCCTGAATGATAGGTCTCCTCACTTAGCCAAACCTGTCCCGGTCAGCCACCCAATCTTGCTCATATCAAGACGGGAAAAAATGAAAGCTCAACACTGCTCAGGGAGAGAGAGAAAAAAATTGAACAGTCTTCATGGAATCTTTTCATCAGAAAAGTCAAACAAAATCTTCAGTTGCGCCCCCTTTGCCTTTCGGCACACTTGGAATTGGAGAAAGAATAATGCCTAAGAGAAAAGCTTTTTTTTTCCTATTCATTTGCAGTCTTCTATTATAGATGAATCTTTTTTAGATATTTGCAAATTTCAATGCATTTGGTTTAGTTTTACTTTAGGATTTTCCGGCTGTAAGACATTTTTATGCAAATCTAATATAAATACATATCTATTTTGTATGTAAAGACAAAAAAAAAAAAATCTTCATTTGGCGCCCCCTACACTTTCTGTTCTGGCGCCCGGGGTGTAGAAAGTTGGGGGGGCACCCCCCCCCGTGCCCCCCTGACGCTACGCCTATGCTTGTCACGTGACAGGTTTTTCTCATTCACCGTGCTATCACGTCTGGAAATTCGATTGAAAATGCCAACTTTGCAGTATTTTCTGAAAAATCTTTTTTTTTTTGTTATCAAAAAAGGGGAAAATACGATGTGATTATATAGTTTTTGAAAGAGAACACCTGCCAATTTTATGTGTTTCCGAAGAAAAACGAACGGGAAAGTAACTCCTTTCTTCTTTGTATTTGAGAATAGCCTTAATAAATTACAGAAAAACATTTTGAAAAATCTACTGCCTATTATGCATCTTTAAAAGTTATGTTTTTAATTTTTTTTTCTTTTATCCTATATTTTAATGAATATCTATTTGAATGTTTAAAAAAGTCTAAGAGTTAAGTAATAATTAATTTTGCTATTTTGTATTTTCTGTCTTGCGAACACATAATAATCTGACATATAATGTAAAATTTTTCCATAAATATGTATTCAGTATTCTTTAAAAGAATCCTTATTGTATGTTAAGATTTTTTCTTTTTTTTTTGAACGAGATGGGCCTGTTTATAATGATTTTTGTACGGGCCGGGCCGTTAATTGCGCAAATATAAACGAGTCTGGAAATTCCGACCCGTGCAGTGTTCAAGGGACATCATGAGTATCGGGTCCCCTATTCTTTTTTATTTGCGGTTTGGATATTTATTGTATGAGTTTTATGAATCTAATCTAGGTATTTTTTCACAATTTACCAGTATTTGTTTAAAGGATTATTAAATATTATAAATTATTTTAATGTTTATTAAATTTATTCAGTTTAAAAATAAACATGATCAAATTCTAATAAAAACATTTTTTAAATTACCTAAATGAATCTGGAAAGCCCCGAAATTCTGGGACCCAAGGCTCGGGCCTAGGCGAAAATCAGGCTCTGATAATCAACTATTGTAATGACATAACTTACCTACTTTAGCACAGAGATAAATAGTCTTCTTTTTTTCCCCCTTATCTTTCGTAATGTTTCTTTTTCCAATAAGTCCGTTTGTTACCAGCGAAAGAGCCCAGAGGACAATACGTCCCTATTTCTTAAGTGGATAAAAATGCCCCCCAAAGAGCTGTTTTTTTAAACAGTTGTATCAAGCTAAAAGGATGGTGTCCGAGCCGGGACAGGGAAGTATTTCGGTGGAGGCAGGGTGTGGGTTGTTGTCACCGTCTGTTTTTCCCCACTTTGTACAGTATACCGCATCTTATATGTACAACAATAGACGTTTTTAAAACGAATGAGACTTCAGGGGAGGGGCTGGAAGCGGCTGAACGCTGTAAAGATCAGGAAGCTGTGCTGTGAAGATGCGAGCATTATAAACATCTGTACATCCGCGATTATTTCTCTGATAAAAAAAGTGAAAGATGTCAACAAAAAATGCAAGACCAAATACTGCTTAAAAACAAAGATAAGTTATTTTTCTTTCTACTAAATAGTGACCAATATTTTTATTATTATACTTTGTTTTAATGGCAGAGGTAGTTTAAAACCTCAATGATATAATTTAATGAAAATTCAGAAGCATGCAGATTTTACCGATTATGTTAGTGTCTTTTTTATTATGTGAATTTTTAATGATTTTTTTAAAGCAGTGATTAACGTTTTTCCATGATCGACAGTGATTTATTTATTTATTTTAATTTTTTTACATTGGTAAAAGGAATTCGACTTCAAACTTTCAGCCTAATATAAGAAATTTTGTATTACACTATTTTTGAATTCTTAGCAATTTTGAATTGGATTTTTAACACGATTTTCAGCACCTTTTTCATGTTCTCAGCGATTTTTTTTTTTTTTTTTTTTTAAAACCTTCACAAAGGTTTATTATGGTTTCAAACTTTTAGCACAAAATAGTAAATATTTTTCTCTGCGATTTTTCAATTTTTAGCTATTTTTAATGTGATTTCTGAGATTTTCAGATTTTTTTTCGCATACCGTGGCGATTTCTTAACATTCGTAAAAGGAATTCATTTTTAAACTTTTACCAAAAATGGCAAATTCTGTCCTCTTCTGAATTTATAGCGATTTGCATCGTTTTTGATTTTTTTTCACTTTTGTTAAAGGAATTTGGCTTTAAACTTTTAACCTAATATAGTAAATTTTGTCCTGTGATATTTTAGATTTTTTAGTAATTTTAAGTGCGATTTTACTGTTTTTTCGCGTTCAGCTGCGATGTTTTGACACTCGTAAAAAGAATTAGATTTCAAAGTGCCTAATATACTAACTTTTGTCCCCTGCGATTTTTAAAGTTTTTCAATTTTTATTGTTATTTTCAGTGCAATTTTTAGTATTATTTTGCATTCCACGGCTTCCCCCCCCCCCTTTTTTAACATTTGTAAAAAGTATCTGGTTTAAACGTTTTGCGCAATATAGTACATTATATCTTCGCGATTTCTCAATTTTTAGCAATTTTTCATGTTAAACACAGATTTTTTTACATTTGTGAAAAGATTTCAGTTACAGTGTTTCAGCCCACTTTACTAAATTTTGTGACCTGCGATTTCTTTCAATTTCGCGGCAATTTTCCCACACTAGTATATATTTAAAAAAAAAAAAAATGTTTTAAATTTTTAGCCCAATATAGTAAATTTTGTTCTCTTTTCAGTAAAGTTTATTTGGAATTCGTGCAGCGAATTTTAAATTTTTCACGATTTTTATACGGACTCGGGCAACATCGGACGAGTCAGCCAGTTAAACAGATTAAAAATACATTTAGGAATGGTAATGATTTCATATTTTTGATAAGCTGTATTCAAAAAATTTTTGGTAATTTCTAGTTCATATTTTTATGCCAAAAATCCTCGCTTATACATTTCCATTATTTCTTAATGTGGGACGCAACCTTCCACATTTTAGCTGATTTCAGATTTTTTTTTTTTCATATATCTACTAATCCCCCCCCCCCCCTCTCTGAAATTTCGTTTCCTCCCCTTTAACCCTTCATGTCCCAAATTATGAATTGGCAAAAATTTCATCTTCTAAAGCATTTTTCGTGAATATTTGAAACTACATTAGAAGATTTACACAATCATTTAATAAATTTTAGAAAGATTTTTCCAATTAAAATTAATTAAATTTGAATTTATAGGGATTTTGTGCAATATTTATATAACTCCACTCAAATCTTTTATTTAAAATATTTTTTTTACAATTTTGTAGAATAAGGAAATGTACAAATATAATGTTCTTACAATAGAAATATATCCGAATTGAAACTTTTAACCCCCAATCTTTAAATGTCAAAAAAGCTGGAAAGATGCAAAGACAAAAGAAAAAGAAATCAGCCATTAAAAAATGTTTTTATTTTGCGCAGCCAATAATGCTTTTGGAACAACATAAAGTAAAGTATCTATAACTCATTCTAAACGGTACTACTATTAATCGATTTATTAAATTAATTTTATAACAAGTTATTTTAATGGTACTTAAAGTACCATTGGTGCATAAAGGGTTAATCAGCCCCACAGTTCAGTTAAATATTTAAAATTATTTACTTTATTACTTTTACTATTTTGTTTGTTATTTTTTTTTATATAAAAGAATTTGAACTCTTAGAATATTATAATTTTTTCTATTCTAATTGTCAATTTTAGAATAAAGTAAAAAAAAAATATATAAATAAAGTATAAATATAAAGTATTGTAATAAACGTAAAGTATAAATAATTAATAATCCAATCTAATCTACCTCTTCTCCCCCTCCCCCCGCCTCCCCCCTTCTCTAAAGGTTAAAATCTTTAAAACTCTTAATTTTTTTTTTTTTTTTACTTGTCAACTCTGTTTGTCACTTCATTGTGTCTATAAATAACCAATCATCTAAATTCTGCTTCTCTTTCTTATCAAACACACCAAATTTAAAGGCTTTTATTTTTTAATATTTTTTTCTGTCCTAATTGTTAAAATTTTACTAACCTAAAATAATTCCTCATATAATCAATCTTCTCCCCCCCCCCCCCAAAAAAAAGAAAAAAAAACCCACGAACAAATTTGTTTGTTTCTTTGCTCCCACCTCCACAGCTCACAAAAGCTTATGATCTTTAAATTATATTTGGTGATTTATTGTAATAATAATTAATTGGTCACCCATTTAAATTACACCCCTTAAAATTTCTGCTTTACCCTTAAAACTGCTAGTTTATGCGACTAATAATTTTTTAGTTTTTTATTTGAAACAAAATTACTTACCTAGATCTTTGAAATATCAATTAAGAAAAAAAAAAGCCTGTAATCTGTTACTAAATGTGTGCATAAACAATGATGAGTTTGTAGTAATGTATAATACTATGTTCACACTACGATACTTAAGATATCTTAGGCCGCCGAACTCTCTGAGAGAGTTCCACAAACTCTCTTCGACTTACTTCGGCTAGATACAGGAATGACCACTCACTCTCGTTGGCTATGAAGCTTTGCTTTTACTGATTGGCTGTTACGGCCGTTTTTATTTTAAGCGCATGCACATACTTTACTTTTGATCAGATCACAGATACAGTGACACTACTGAGATATCTTAAGGTAAGTTTTTGGATGTGAACAGGCATCCAATTCCGGGAGGGTACCACTTCAAATCTGACGGTCTAAGATATCTTAAGTTTCTAGTGTGAACAGGGTATAATTCTTATCAGTTTCGAAGATCAACATTTTCTCAAGATCGAAACTTTGGGGAGGGGGGCAGAGGAGGCATGTGCCCCGGGCGCCAGAACGAAGGCATGCCAAATGAAGATTTTATTTGTAGATTTTTCTCACGTTCATGTTTTTTAGCACTGTATTGTAAAAATCGTCCTGTCTGGGGTATGCCAAAGCACAGAAGAATCTAAGGATATGGCATAAGGATGCTGTATGAAGCGGAATTTTTTTCAATTCCGTTTTCATGAATCAATATTTGACAAAGTAGATTAAAGTAGTTCAGTATTACATAGTTTATGATTACATATTTTTAATTTTAAAATAAGTTGGCTATTAGAAAATTAATAAAATTTTCTTTGTAAATATACTTTGGAGAAGAGAGAGGGGGGGGGGGCAAAATCCATGTTTGCCCCGGTGCAAAAAAGGCTAGTTTTGGTCCTACATTTTCTTGAGAAACAATGCCCTTTTTCACTGAAAAAAGTGCCCTCTTTCAGCTTCAACTGTGCCCTTTCTGTGGCTAGCACCCTGCCCTTTTTTTTTCTAGAGTGAACACTGACAGTGAGCAAAATTCATTTTAGAGGACGCTTGTGATGCATATTTTGGAAGATGTGGAATTATTAGGCGATCATATTTGCAACATGCAGTGACACATAAAAGATGGGTTCATTTTATTGAAAAATTCGTTAAGTGTTTATAAATAAGAAAGGCACGTTTTTAATGCCAGAAAACACTGAAAATTCATAAAATTAAAAACTCAGTAGGTTTTATGCGTAAAAGAATTTTTTTCTATTGTCCGTCTGGGGACTTCCTTCTAATGTCATTCTTTTTCTAAATATACATTATACGAAAAAGAGGCCGTATAAAAATTTAATTTCATACTTTAATGTGCATTCATCCCCTTTTTAAATAAATGACTTATCTGAAAGATGTATTTTAATTATGTACTACTTTTTGTAATTGGAAGTATCTTTCTATCATCAATGGTTCAAGAAATTGCATCTATTTTTAATCATTCAGTATAGTTTAAGTAAATAGTACTATTAATACAAGTATTTAAGTATTTGCATTAAATGTCCATTAATATTTTTTAGTCCTTTTCATTTTAATATGTAGTCAAATTCAGGGCATAGTAGTAAATATTGTCCATAATATGAGGGTTAAGAATATAATTAAATAAAATTACAACTTTACATTCTACTCTAAAAAATTCTAACTTATCATAATTTAAAATGTCATCTTTTCCCAAACTTTCAAAGAAAGCAAAATGGTAGTGGCATTTCACCCTAAAATGATTTTGAGCCCACTCAAAATTTTCCAAAAGTTGGCGCAACTAAATATGGCTGTTTTTTACTTTTTCGATTTCGGTTGCAGATTTTTTTAAAATAAAGGTACTTTCACTTTCAGAATCGGTTTGAAAAGTGAAAGTACTTTTGTCTAACATAATGTAATAAGGCAGTAGGGCCTAAATAAAAATATCTCTCATGATATGCCACTGAAATTAACTTAGTTAACTTATGTACCTTAGGCAGAATAATTGGGAATTTACTGTTGAAGCTTAAATTAGAATTTTTTATTCTACCATTCACCATTATTATTACAGCCCTGTCTAAAAAAAGAGTTAACAGATTTTATCTTACTTTTATCAGGAACATTCTTTTTGCGAATTAAGCACTTAATTTCCTAATCTGTAACCAAAATCGAAAAAGAAAAAAACAGACATATTACAGATCGACCTCAGCTATCCTATGCAAAAATATCATTTAAAAACATTCAAATTGAAACGTGAAATTAAACAATAACCTGCTCATAGGATTAACATTACGAAGCGTATGTTTTCAAGTGGGTGAAGAGTCTCCTTAAGGTTCCTGTCCCTGCTGCTGGAGACACTCACGAGCTAATCCTATGGGGAGGTTACTGTAGATAAAGTTACTTTCACTTTCAAGACCAGTTCTAAAAATGAAAGTGTCATTCTAAAAAATATCTGCAAACAAAATCAAAAAAGTAAAAAAGGTGCAATGTAGAGATGGATCTCTGCTATCCAATGCAAAAAACATTTAAAAATGTCAAAATGCAAACGAGATATTAGAAAAATTCCTCCCCATAGGATGAGCATTAGCTCGCGAGTGCCTTCGCTGGCAAGGACAGGAGCCTTAAGGGTTAATAACTCTGCTAATTACCGAATTTTTTTTTGAAAATCCCTATCAACAATGCTTTTTTATACTTCTAAGATAGATACCTCCAGTGCTCCTCAACACCGTTGCTGAATGCCCACAAATCGAAATTTGTGTGTAACGGAAAATGCACTTTTCTCAAAAAGTATGTGACCTATGGTAATCACTATAGTTTTCCTGCAAGGTTTAAATTAACGTCTACTCTCTCTAATTTTTTCAAAAATTTTGTTTCAGTAGATTTGGAAATAGAGAGGTGGTGGCGGTGGGGGGAGGGGGGGAATATTTTTGCACTACATTTTCGACGATATCTCTGAAAATATGTACCTAAAATTAAAAGAAATGTATTTTTGGGTCCAGCGTTATGAAAGCTTTCCCACGATATACAAAGAAAACATTTTTTTTTCAAGTAACTTAAACACTTCTCTGGCAGCAGGTAGAGTCCTGCATCGGGTCAGGTTACTCTATTTTAACCGAACCCAACTCACGGTT
Organism: Maratus speciosus; assembly: GCA_963932465.1. Lineage (NCBI taxonomy): Eukaryota > Metazoa > Arthropoda > Arachnida > Araneae > Salticidae > Maratus > Maratus speciosus. Next base: position 486,942,246 of record OZ010796.1, read on the forward strand.
CGGTGCTATTTTTCCGGATGTGGGTCGACTTCAACTTTTTTTGTTGCAGGTTGGGTTGGCTTTCATTGTTTCAGGTTCACTCAATTTTTTAAAACAATGTCCAAAATATTTTTTCACATTAAAAGTCTATTAAAATGCAGATGAAAGTTCAATGAAAGCAAAATGCATCTAGTTTTAGAATTAGTTTCTGGAAGATAATATAAACATATTTTTTCAACTAATGGTACAATAAAGATACGAATGGCATCTGCATTGCTAAAGTATTTTTGCTGAATAGTTACAATTCTAATGTTCTAGTCTTGATACTTCTAACGTTGTTACGACAAAAGTCTAGTGTGTGATAGACAGGAAGAATCATTTAGCGTTTTGCTGCATATTGTATTTTTAAAGTACGATAAGGCAGAATGTTAATTGTGTAATACAAGGTGTACCATTATCAGTGGAACTCTTGAAACCGCAACAAATTTCAAAGCACATTAAAAGATTAGATTTTTAATTTTATAGAATTACATATAGATTGAAACATTTTGCTACTTTCTTTGCTTTCATTGTATCAAAATTCAGGCATAATTTATCCTACCTGTGATATTCATTTAATTGAGTCATACACTATATGGCCTAAGGTGACTGGTCACTTGCGATTTTAGATGTTTTGTTAAATATCTAGAAAAATACATGAGGAATTAACCTGAAACTGCAGGTGCGTAAACAGTATAGTATAAGTCATATTTTACAAAGATTTTTCCCCCAAAACCCCATAGGGGACCGTCAACAAATTGAAAAAGAATGAATATCCTTTGGATAACCCTGTAAAAACTAATGTAGTGTTCATTTTTATGAGGATAGCATGTATACTCAAAGAAATTAAGGTTTTTATAAAAACAGTCCCAAATTTCGCCAAGTTTTTTGCTTACAATTTGCAGAGTTCTTAATATAAAAAAAAGTTCTTTTCAGAAAATATGACAAACAACATTGTATATAATACCCTGCAATCAGAATTAAAAAATAAAAATTGGATGAAAAATGAGCAGGTTTACTAAAACATGTTTCACTGCGCATGTGCGAATGCAATCAAAATATAATATGCATAATGTATCAGCTAAGTATATAGAGCAACTTTGTAAGTGTCTCAAAATCCTAGCTTGAAAATTATTGTTGATAGAATAAGCTTGAAATCTGTTGTTCCAAAAAGAAGCAAAAAGATGAGGGGTTGTATCAAATATCTGTTTATTAGTGCCGAGATAGCGTATACAATATTGCACATACTACTATATTTGGATACAACCCCTCATCTTTTTGCTTCCTTTTGGGAACAACGAATTTCGAGCTTATTCTATCGACGATAATTTTCAGAACTTTCAAGCTATGATTTTGAGACACTCATAAAAGTTGCTCTATATACTTAGCTAATACATTATGCACATTATATTTTGATTGCATTCGCACATGTGCAGTGAAACATTTTTTTAGTAAACCTGCTCATTTTTCATCCAATTTTTATTATTTTTTAATTCTGATTGCAGAGGTTTGTGTACAATGTTAGTCATATTTTCTGAAAAGAACTTTTTTATATATTACGAACTCTGCAAATTATAAGAAAAAAAAGTGGCAAAATTTGGGGCTGTCTTTATAAAAATCTTAATTTCTGTATGAGTATACATGCTATCCTCATAAAAATGAACACAGTATATTACAATCAACCACTTATTAATAATCTTGAGTTTGAATGCTTTTGCTACATTAGTTTTTACAGGGTTATCCAAAAGATATTTGTTCTTTTTCAATTTGTTGACGGTCCCCTGTGGGGTTTCGGGAAAAAATCTTCGCGGAAATATATGACCTATACTATACTGTTTACACACCTGCAGTTTAAGGTTAATTCCTCATGTATTTTTCTAGATATTTAACAAAACGTCTAAAATCACAAGTGACCGGTCACCTTTGGCCATATAGTGCATATGGGGCACAACCGGGGTAAAACCCGAACGGTGCAGGACTCCATTTCAATACTAATTCATTCTTCTCATCTGAAACATATTTGTGGTCAAACTTTTTGTAAAGATCCCAACAATCTAAGCGGCAAAAAACTTATATATGACCTGCAATAATTTCTCTAGTATGAACCCAACCTGCAGAAAGAAAATTAGATTCATTCAGAGACGAAAAAACAAAATTTGGGACAACCTGACCCGATGTTTGACTATTCAATGATCTTGAGGTGTCCACTATTCAGAGGTTTTACTATATTTGAATACCAAAGAACATAGATTTGTTAATACTTCTATGAAAAATATAAAAATGGTATTAGAAATACAATTGTAGAATTTTCATATTGGCATTAAAACGTGATTTACTTTTCTTTCATTGCAGGTTCGGGTCAGGTTGAAATATTGCAGGCTCGATGGGTGCAGGTTGAAATACCTTGGGTTGAGGAATTTTTTGTTGGATTCGGGTTGACTTAAAATGAGATTTGCAGATTTGGGTTGGGTTTGTCTCGGGACAAACGTTGAAGTGGTTAATTAGCCACACTACATTTTTCCTAAATATATTTGTGAATCTTTTAAAATAATCTGTAAGTATGTGGGTCAATAGTCTTTATTACTTTCCCCAATTTGCGCTTTCCATGTTCCATAGTTTATGAGTAAAATGGCTGTGATAGACAGACAGACACAGATGTGATCTTATAATGGTTCCGTTTTTACTTTTTAAGTACATAACCCTAAAAAAGTGTGGAATTTACATTAATTCTAAAACATAACTTTTCAAATTAAGATATCTACAAAAATTAGTTATGATTTTCAAAAATAATCATTATTAAAATTCATTTTTAATCTCAGAGAGAGAGAATGACGCATAATTTATGAAATTCTGTCCCAAAAAATTTTTCATATACAGGGTGACACAAATACTGTGACGTGATGAAAATGTCTACTTTTTTTTTTTTTTTTTTTTTTTGCTTATTTGAGCTATACTATTGTTTTATTCATGTCCCTCATGCTTTTTTGTTGTCCAATTCTATTTCCACTGATATTAGTTCACTGTTTTGCAGGAAAATATGGTGTGCAAGGGTTAAGGCTATTCTCAACTGCTCTGCTCAACAAGCACAAAACGTTTTGACACATTTACAAATTCATTTTTTAACGGAAAGATAAATTGGAAAGCCTGACCATGGAAGCGATTTGGAATCAAACTGTGTTTTCCATTTTTTGATCAATCAATTACCTATTGAGTTAAAAGCGATTTTGATCATGTGACACAGCATTTTTCTCCCCTTACTGACTGGATTTTCTTCAGAAGTTCAGTTGAAGATGCCAACTTTGACAGTATTTTCTGAAAGATCTATTGCGTTTACAAGAAAATGGAAAAAATAGTTCAATGACATAGTTTCTGAATAACAACACCTTCTAGTTTCATGTGTTTCCGAACAAAAATGAATTAAAACTCATGTCAGAAAGTTGACCCTTTAGATTTGAGAACAGCCTTAATCCTGCATTCCTTCAACAACCCCTCCGCCCCAAACAAACTTTGCTGTCTGCGGGATCCTGGAGCAAAAAGCCTATGCAATCGAGCACAAGTCCATGGATTCCCCGAATCGCACTCTGAAAAAACCCTGGGCCGAAATCACGTCAGAAATAGTCTCTCACGGCCATCTTGAAGAATTTCTAGAAGCACTTAGACCCATGCATTGACACGGGAGGTAGCCATTATAAATGATCTTGATTGTTTCTCGTACAGAATACGAATGGCGAATAATACGGGTTGTTTTGTCCCTTCAGTTAAAAGTTTTTTTATTTGCATCACAATATTTATGTGCTACCTTGTAGACATGACGTGATGAGTGAAAATGCTGTAGAATTAGATTAATTTCTATAGTATTTCTGAACATTAAAACAAAATATTTTTTAAAGCAAAAAGTTTGAAATCTAATTTTTAAGTTAATGTAACCCACTAATTGAAAGCATGCCCAGTGCATGCCAGCTGAAAGGGGAAAAAAGTGGGGAGGCAATGGGGATAGGGCACACACATCCCATGCTCTGAATGATTATAGAATACCAGTGCTTTTTCAATATATTAGATAAAGTTTTACAAAATCAACTTCTTAAAAAATGGAGAAATTTTAATAAAAGCTATTAACCAAATTATTTAAAGTTTGTCACAGTGACATTTATATTTTTACCCATTATTAAGAATCTTTTTGCTAATGCAGTGTTTATGCCATGTGCAACATTTATATTTGACTTTCTTTATGAGTTGAACAGATACAACATATGTTGGGTGCAGTTTTTCTTCCATAAATTAGGTTGCATAAAATAGAGGATATAAATTAAGATAAATAACATATTGAAAACAAATCTGCTAAAACTAGAAAATAAAATTATGACATGCTCCCTAATATATTTTATAAGATACAGATTAAGAGATTAAACGTCTATAATAAATAACAATACCATCTCTTATATTATATAAAAAGATATATTTAAAATGGACATATTACAGGAGCCCACAAAAAACTATATCCATATTTGGATTATGATATTTTAATGATGACACTAACTGAATGAATAAACTTAGACATTTAATTCAGAATACAACTGAAATGAAAATAATGAATTTTATAACAATTTTTAGTAGTGTATCTATTTATTCATTGAATAGTTATAAAACTATAGCTAGGATAAACAATTTGCAGCCACTTTATTATTATTATTATTATTATATTTTTTTCAATCCCTACTTTATTACACATGAGAACACTGTAAAGTTGTAAGTAATGCAAATTGAAAAGTTAAAAGAAAAATACAATATTAAGAAATAAAATTATAACTATTCCTTTAAAAATGGTTCAAGTCATCAGATTCCTTTTTTGCAACTTGTAAAACCAAAAGAGCTTCAATTTTTTTTAAAGCATGATTCTTTCAATGTTATTTTTTAAAAAGTGCTTATGAAATTAGAATGGTGATTTGCACTTAACCCTTTCAGGAACGGCGGCTCTTACACTAATTTTATTCAGTTGGCACCATGTTTTTTAAAAAAATTTACCTTTACTTAAATAATTTCAAATATGTTCCAATTAAAGGAAGCAAATATTACTCTTATTTTTTACTGGTACCAGAAACAAATTCTGTATGCACTTTTTGAGGGTGCATATATGCACCCATGGTCCCGAATGGATTAAGATTGCTATATGAAACAATTTTGCTACAGTTATTTTATTAAAAGTTTATTACCTTACCAATGTCAAGTCCAGCAGCTAGTTTTATTAAAGCTTTTTTGCTAAATATTTTGCTGCCAAATAAGTTAAGAATTCTATGTTTTACAATGTATGCCTTTTATGAAATTTCTTTATCCTTTACCTTTTTTTATTCTTTCTTTTTCCTAGGGTTGTTAGCCAGATGTCTGTGCATTGAATGATACTAAAATTTCCTAAATTTTCAAAATTTATTTCCTTCATTCACTACGGACAAATGTATTTCAATGGGAATGAACAGAGTTCATTCTAGGATCAAGGGCAGGCAGGGTGCACTTTGCCATAAAAGGGCACTTTAGATAAAAAAAGGGCACATTAATGTAATGATAAATAATCAACTAATAACTCTTCCCCTCCTGACCCCACCCCCCTAAAAAGTCTTTGCTACTACCCCTTTACCCCATTCATGACACTTTTCAGTGCAGGGGTTGATTCTTTTCCAAAAATTAAAAAAAAATCTGTCATAAATCCGAAAATTTGGACATAAACTATATCGCAAATTTTGAGAAATGTTCGGCGAAAAAAATCAATTGCGTCAGAGAATCGTGGAAAAAATGCCAATTTCGTCAAAGGACCTTTCCGGGGGGTTTTTCTTTCTTATTTCGGCTGAATTTTCACAGTAGCCGAGAAACGGGGTATAGAGACAGAGAAATTTATGACTGCATCGGTGCTGGAATTTTACTGAAAATAATTGGTGTCTGTATGAGGAAGGGGGGGGGGGGAGTGAAAAGGAACAGATTAGGAGCAAAATAGGACTACGACATTATATAATGTTTACAAATGGTTTAGAGTTTGCTTGAAATAAGCAATGAAATTAACTTGAAGGGCGCTATCTTTCCCTCGGTCCATTTTCTGAGTGATAGGGCTCGCGGGGTGGGGATTTCGGACAGTGGGGGCATCGGGGCATCAAATTTTGTAAAGAAGGGCAGACAGGATGGCCCCGCCCCACAAAAAACGCCTAGAATGAACTCTGGGAATAAAGGTTGAAAAAGTTAAGTTACTGGACAGATGGCAGTAAACAGTCACAAAATTGGCAACATTTTGCCAAATTTTGCACAATATTGGCGACATTTGCATGGGAAAATAGACTTTCAAGATTACAATGCCAAAACAGATGCTTGGTACCAAATGAAAGAATGCCAAATTTGGTGACATTTGGCAAAAAAACTGGCTTTCAGAATCTGAAGGAATTTTCAAGAAATTCTCAATAGGAGCCAAAATACATGATTCAACCAACCAGAATCCATTTGACGAAGCAATTTTGATTAAATTTTGTGGTAGGAGAAGACTATTGAGTCACGTCACATGTTTGAGAAAATTCAATTAGCGGGTCATTTTGGAGTCACTACCAGTCAGTATGAATGAAGCTTGAAACAGTTATTAAGTTGAACAGTTAGCAGTAAACGAAGTTGCAAAGTTGGCAACATTTTGCAAAATTGGAGATACATGGCAAAATTTTGGCGACATTTTACAGGAAAATTCACTTTTAAGATTACCAATCCCAAAACACAAGCCTGGTGCCAAATGAAAGAATGTTGCCAAGTTTGAGACTTTTCACCGATTTTTGCTGATATTTGACAAACAAATTGGATTTTACAATCTGAAGGAATTTCCTGTAGGAGCAGAAACACACGATTCAATCAAACAGAACCCATAGAATGTTTTTAGGTGCGTCCATAATTATATAAATACATAACACCTGTAGCCATCGTCTGGTCCATTCATCTGCATCTAACAGTACAAAATCTAACCAACTGAATGGTTTGAAATTTTAAATATATAATCATTGCAGAATTTTGTCAAGTCATTTCAAATTTTATGAAAATCTGATGCAATTATAGGGACTGTCAAAAGTATTCATTTACATTACAGCCAATGGAGAAAAAATAGTTTCAAGTGCATTTTAATGATATTACACCCTTTTGAACATAATGAAATTTATATGCATTTATGAAGAAAATATGCATTTTGTAGAATATGAAGTGCAAAGAGTATTTATTATTCATTTAAAGGGCCACACAAAAGAATTCTGTTACATAATGGTATAAGGGGAAACATTGTGTAATATTGTAATTATATTAATCCCTTGACCTCCAGGCTCCATTTTACCAGTGAAGGGCTATATACCAGGCTACTTGGTATAAAATGTTTGTCATAAAACTCACCTTCGACCAATGCCCTGTTATATCCAGGGCCTGTTTACGGAATAGGCCAGTGAAGCCCGTGCTTACCCACTGAAATACAAAAGGGCCCCCAATTTTACTTTTCAAAACTAATTTTTAGAAAAAAGAAACTCAATCACTGTAAAAAATAACATTTTTTTTCTTATGAAACTTTTTTTCTTACCTTATGGCAATTTGTAAATCACAAAATATATTTTGAAGTTCACATATTCTCAACTATAGTTCCATATTTGTCATTTACAAAATAAATTAGTTACTTACAATTAAACATATAATAAAATACTTTTATATAGGTAGTTTTAGTTTAATTAAAAATGTTATTTACTCTAAACTTTGATGGTAAAAAATTTCAAATTATTCAAGCATACGAAAATGAGATTTAGTAAATAAAAAAGCAATCTGTAGAGTAATAGGGGGCCCCATGTGTGACTTCGGGCTTCCCCTATTCCTAAGTGTTAAGCAGGCCCTGGTTATATCAGTTGCATATCATAGACCAATCCGGTTCAAATATGCAACCATTACCGTGTAGTGAACAATGTATGGGGTGTACGTCATGGTCGTGGATTACTTAAATGAGAGGCATGTGTATGTCAGAGGTCAAGGGGTTAAACTATTTCACATAATCAGCGTTCGAAATCTTTGGTGGTCCGCTGGTCCGAGACCCCTATAAATTCAATCGGACCACTACTTTAAAAAATTGAGTGGTCCGCAGGACCAGTAACTTTTCCCCCTCTCTGACAGGTAAACGTAAATTTTCCCGTCCCTGAGAAAACCGCAACCAAACACAAACCATAGAACTTTATTTTATTTAAAAAAAATAAATAAATAATTGCATTAAAACTTAGTCAGTTGAAATAAATTATCGGAAACAAAATACATAATTAATAATTTTATAGTTTTTGTTCATGTACTGTTTATTTAATTTTTAGCAAATTATAACTTCACATTTTATTATGCTGAAAATTTTGGGTAACGGAAAGAAAGTTTGGTTTATATTCTAGGAGGAGGAGGAGGGGGGGGGGGATATCACTTGAAGGGTTAAAGGTATTTAATAGAATTTTATGTAGCAGGCCAGTGACGACGTCTTCGGACCAGTAAACTCTGATGTTTACTGGTCCTTTGGACCAGTGACTTTTTTTTATCAATTCTACCGCTGATAATGAAATTGATATATGTTACTGAGGTTTAGTACTACAAGTTACTTCCTGTATAATAGAAAGTGCATAGTATTTACAGACACACACAAAAGATTTTGGATACTATACTGTAGATTAGCGATGATTGATGGAAGTGCATTTTTAGTAGTGATGAGTTTTTAAATTTAACTAAATTTTTGCACATTACGTTGTGTATAAATTCAGTAAATCAAATATACAGGACTACACAAAAGAATTCATAAGGGTTACCAAGTACGAATGACAATATCTTAAAAAGGTGGCTTTTAAATAAGTTATGCATTTTTAAACTGAACTACATTTAGTGTTTTAGATATGTTTGTAGAATATATTTAAAAAGATATACATACAGGGCCACTCAAAGAATGGATACATGGCCGTCTATGGATGATAATCTCTGGAAGTGTGATTTCAGTAGTTTTAAGCGTGTTTTAGTCTTAAATTTTAGCTAAATAGCAGTGTGTATATAAAGATAGTGGGTAAAATTGAGGGCTGTACAAAAGTAAGCTGGTATAAATTGCTGAAAGTGAAATTTCAACCTAATATGTGTTTTTAATACTATCCAACATAGTTAAAAAGTGTTTAGGAATTCAATTTGTCTGTCTGCCTGTCCGAACGCTAACTTGCATTAATATAGTTCAGTTGGATTGCTCTGTAATTGATATATGTTATTGATATTTGCTATGCCATGTATGGTATTGAAAATAAAGTATGTACCATAATTTCCGGTAGATAAGCCGCATTGTATACGATTTTAAAAGTAAAATTTTGAGACTTGCGGCTTATACGAAGAAGCGGCGTATACGCAGCATTTTTTTTTTTTGTGCAATTCTAGTCTAAATTATTACCTATAGCATTTTGAACTTATAATGCAGGAAATCATAAATTAAGAGTTTATATAATTTCCATTTGGATTAAAAGTTGTTAACAGCATAACGGCAAATTTATTTATTTTTAACATCTGTAGCGACTAGAGAACGGCGCTGAACCAATGTACGATGTCTGCGCAGGTTCACAGCGCACCTTCTCCCTGCATCGGAGAGGCCAGAGTAGAGCTTAGCAACTTCGAAGTTCAATTCGCGAGCCACCTATCAGAGTTCACCAATGACAAATTTTCATCCTTCATCATGTTAGCGGAGAGAAGACCCTTCTCTCGTTCATTGCAATTGGTTCTTTTCATCTGAGTTTTCAATTTACGCTTAATGAAACGAGAATGTTCTAGTCACTTCTAGAGGAAACCCATGCATTCCCCCCCAAACACTAAAATGGGAAGTTCCAATGCTTTGATTGGTTATTAAGTAGAGAAAAGTTTGCATTTGATAGTTTTGTCTCCTGCGTGCTAGTGCTACATACATAATTTTCCTTTGTTTTTTTATAAAGTTTGAATTTTTTTTCCCAGATCAAAGTACTAAAAGAATGTCTGCGAAGCGTAAAAGCTATACTTCCACTTTTAAATTGATGGTATGTGAAAGAGCAGAAGCTATAGGGAACAGAGCAGCTGCTCGTGAAAACGACATAGATGAACGATGCATTCGTAGATGGAGAAAGGAAAAAGATGTGTTAGAAAAAATGCCAAGGCAAAAACGGGCTCGTCGTGGCGGAAAAGTGTCGTGGCCTGTATTAGAAGCAAATTTAGAAAAGTGGATAAAGGAGCAAAGAGAGAAAAACTTACCGGTGTCAACCGTGCGCATTCGAATGCAAGCAAAGATGATTGCTGAACAAATGGGGATTACTAATTTTAAAAGGCGGACCTCATTGGTGCTATAGGTTTATGAGGAGGAAAAAATTATCGGTACGAGTGAAAACAACTGTTGGACAAGCTTTGCCAGCGGACTGGCAAGAAAAGAAACAGTCTTTTTTGCAATACGTCCATAAGATAATTGTAGAAGAAAAATTTTCTAAAGAATCTATAATAAACATGGATGAGGTCCCGCTTACTTTCGATTGCCCCCCCAACAGAACTGTATCTTTGGAAGGAGAAAAGACAGTTTCTCTTGTAACAACCGGAAACGAGAAGACTTCGTTTATGTGCGTATTAGCTTGTGCTGCGAATGGTGATAAACTCAAGCCCTTATTAATCTTTAAGAGAAAAACTTCCGGGAGATAGATGAGAGAGGCCTTTTATTTAATTTACCTCGGGAAATTTACCTTTAAGAGAAATTTCCCGACCGATGTTGTGATTTGGGCGAATGAAAAGGGATGGATGTCCCAGGAAATATTTTTAGACTGGCTGGACGAAGTGTGGAGAAAGTGAAAAGGAGCATTTTTTAAACCACGCGGACTGTTAATTTTCGACTCAATGCGCGCTCATCTAACTGATCCAGTAAAACATGCATGCAAAAAAAGCTTCGGCAAATATTGCTGTCATTCCAGGAGGACTTACTAAAATTTTGCAACCACTGGACATTACAATAAATTGTGCATTTAAATGTGAAATGCGTAAATGTTGGGAGGAATGGATGCGGAATGGAACGCATTCTTTTACTAAAAGCGGCTATATGAGGAAAGCAACATACGAGGAAGTGGCAGAATGGGTTTCAAATTCTTGGAAAAAAGTTAAATCTACAATTATTGTTTCTGGATTTACAGAGGCTAATATCGTCACATCTGACAGCGAAGTGTTTCCAGAATCGCAGCCTCTAGATAGTGATGACGAAGATAGTGACGTCGATGATCCCATTATTTCAGATGATGAAATTTTAAAACTTTTTAATTCAGAAAGTGAACTATCGGACTTTGATGGATTTAATTAATTTTTTATCTATAATGTGGTGTATTTTGAATATTAAATATGTGTTATATTTCAAATAATGGTAATATTAAATGTGTTTAGTTTCATGGTGAATCTCCTATTAAAAATAATGAAAATTTCTTTCAAGACATTTCAGGTAAGATTTTTATTCTATATCTTTTTATACTATTATTTCAAGATTAATATTTTGATGCCCAAATGAAAAAAAGGCAGTGTTTCTGCTGATTGTATTTTTATTTTATTTTTTATCAGTGCGCCGTATACGGTGGTGCGGCGTTTCTGCCGACTTTTTTTTTTTTTCCCTCGATTTTTCACCCGTGCGGCTTATCTACCGGAAATTACGGTAGCATTCATAGTTTATTTACAGAGACACTCAAAAATATTCCATTACATTATGGTCTATGAGAAAATGTTAATTATATAAATACTAACTATAGTCATCGTCTGGTCTGTCCATTTGTCTGTTTGCATATAACAGCACAAAAACTACCCAACCGAATGGTTTGAAATTTTATATAGGGTAGATGTGCCAGTAATGGACACCCTTAAGGGATTTCTTTCAAAATTATTTTTTTATTAATAGTTATAATTATTATATTCCAGTTTTTTCAATATTATATTAACCTATCAACAATATTCAACCATTCTTATAGTCTTATTTCCCAATATGAATCGAAATTTAATTTTAAATAACAGAAATATATCAAAACACCCAAAAGCCCAGTAATGGACACCCTCTAGCCCAGTAATGGACACCTTCTGGTCCAGTAATGGACACCCCATAAAAAGCAATAAATATGATTGTTTTTATAACTGTATTTAGAAACAGAATTTAATGAATACATACTAATGAAACAAAACAGTTATTTTCAAATAAATTTAACAATTAGGATACCAGTAATTAATAAAATATTTGTGAAAATCATTTACTGTTTACATCAATTGTAATTATCAGAAGATCGATGTTTTAATTATTTTAGATGGGTAGTTTAAAATACTTAATATCAGGCAATTACAGCTATCAAATTATTGAAACGGGGATTTTAAAGGCAATTAAAAAAAAAAAAGTTTTGGAATATTAGTGTTTAGTTTTGTCTCACTATTTTTAACAATTAATCTTCCAGAGACTACTTGATGTATCATTTATAATAATTAATATTACAAATAAGAAAGAAATGATATTGTGAGTTGAATATTTTAAATACTAAATAAAATAATTTCAAAATAAAACTGTAGAACTGATGTTTGAGGCCACTGATCTGCAGATTCACTAGTTTCATGAATATTACCTATAACTTTCATTAATATTACTTTTTTTTTTTTTTTTTTTTTTTTGTCAGAGATGAATAAGGAAACATTTAAGACAGAAAATAGATTTTTAATAACTTCTATAACTTAATTGGTTTTATTTAAATGGAGAGGGATTAAGCCCCTCTTTGACTGTGCTCTTAAACAACATTTTCTGCTTCCTGGCTGGTTTGATTGCCAGGTTATAAAATATGCAAGGTACATCTACATAAAAAAATAATAAAATAAAATATTGAAATTTTATTAATCACATAAAATAACTTGAAAGCAGCTATTTATAAAAGTTTTGGTGTTATTACATTTTGGTAAGTATAATTTAAAAATTAAATTTGATTATTTAGGTTTGCAGTTAAGTCAAAATATTTTATGCACTACAAACATTACTGAAATTGCATTTTTAGCAATGTTTACATGGGGTGTCCATTACTGCAAAATGACTAATTAACCATCCCAGTAATGGACACCCCCTCTTAAAACCTTAAAAATAAATGAAATTTTGTAAATGGCCATTAGTATATAAAATTCAAAGTTTTCTATTGCTACTCAAACAAAAACATTCCAATTTTGCAAAAAAATAAATAATATATAACTTTAATTAAACGAAGCCAGCTCTTAGCCTCTTCATTAAGATTTTCACAGAAAAACAGCGAAACTTTGAAACATTATTTTCTGCTTCCTGATTGGTTTGATTAAAAGTGTCAACAATAACACAGTTTTATAAAACATTCAAGAGGGAATTATTAAAAAAATAATTAAAGCTAAATATTTATTAGTTATTTTTTTATGAACCAAAAACTTCAAGGGGTGTCCATTACTGGAAGGGTGTCCATTACTGGCACATCTACCCTATATAATCATTGCAGAATTTTGAAGAGTCATTTCATATTTTAAGAAAATTGAATCAAAACTTAAAGATATTAATAAAAGTTTTCTTCATTCTATTAAATCATATCATACGTAATTAATTCAATGATGTCCCATGATAGGTAATGATTCTAGGTTGCCATGGTGATTATGTCATATTTAAGATGGAGTCCTATTTTCGTGTTATTGAATTTAATATATATATATATATATATAAAATCGTAATAAATTTAGCATTAATGTATTTTTGCATAAGAATGCAACAGCTATTGCACCAAGATTTTAATATTTATAAAACTAGTTATAGTACAAACACACCTCATTTGCCACATTTGACGAACATTCTCAGACTTGTTAATTCGCTTGTTAAACGCAGAATTCCGCGGAAAAGTAGCATGCCTGTTTTAGTTAAAATTTTCAAAAGAATTACCTTGCTTTATGTCAATGATATCAGAAGAATTGGTGAAAGTAAACAATATCTGTGTTCATAAAGAGCTGAACTAGGCACTCCATATTTCAGAATGTCAGACGAAATTACATAAAATGTCACTTTCCAAATTACTGTAATTTACAGCACTTTTTGCAATATTTTATGTCACATGTCAAGGAAAGTCTATTGAAAATGTCATTCATTATTGAGGAAGTTCTGCATAAATATTGGGGTTTGGTTTTGGCTTGAAGTAGATACCCTATATTTTTGTTTGAACAAATGGGTTGCAATTCTGGATTTGTAGTATGCAAAAATTGTTTGTTGTAGTGTGTTCTACCATTTCTTACAGTTTGCTCCATAATTTTTTAAACTTGTATATCACAATTTTTTCCCCCCTCACGGGAAATATTTAGATAAAATTTATTTGTAATTCTATGAATGCATACTTTTTGGCACATACTGTGCCATTTTATGATTACACAATGCAATTTTCGTGTGGTGCTCTACAGTTTATTAATGCACCATGCTGCTTTTTATTTGCTTTTTTGCAGAACAAAAACAAGTTACTACAGTACAGACTAAAATTTCTAATCACGGGCTTGGTCTAATCAAATCTGTTATGAAAGCTGTCTCAGCCCAATTACTGCAAAACATGCAAATACAGTAAAACCTCCCTAAAACGACCACGTTCCGTTCCAATAAAAATTGGTTGCTCCGAGAGGTGGTCTTTTAATGGAGGTCATGTTTAAATCTAGATTTTAATTGTTTTAAAAAGGTAATAATTAATGTTACTAAAATTTATTTTTCACATTAGGAAAAAATATGAAAATTTAAATATCAAAACGAAAGTTAATTACAATAGTTTAAAAAATGAATACATTGACGTTTGCTTTGATTTTACGGTTTTATCTTTTATAACTTTCATTTCCAAGTCCTTTCGAAAATTCAGTAAATAAATGCAATTTTTTTTGGACGGGAACAAATAATGACGATTTCATTAATTTATCTATTTCTTTGAGAGTTTCCCGACAGAATAGGGCAGGGGAGTTTATTGACCGTCATTCTTAATTTGTCACCAGAGTTAAATTCATTGCCTAAAAAGGCACAAATGGATTTAAACACTTAAAAGTTATTCGAATAAAAAAAATTCAAACCTTAGTTTAGAAATTTGATGAATAATGCGCTCTCCAAAGTTATTTTTCAAATAAAGACCTTCAAGCAACCAGGGAAAAACAGAATTTGTTTCATTTTCTTCAAAGAAATGGGTCGCTCATGGAGGGAGTTCAACTGGGATCATCTCTGAATGGAGGTAAAATTAGTATTGAGCCTATGAGAATAAATTTTGTTCCATGGAAAAATGGCCGTTCAGGGAGGTGGTTGCACAGGGAGGTTTCCCTGTATTTCTTAATCAAAAATGCCTCTATGATGCAAGATTGACTGTATTTTCTTTCATTGGATTCAGACTGGGTCTTAGAAAGAATGAAGTCCAGTCTTGGATCTGTAGAAAAGATAAAGTCTACAGAACAACAAAAAGTCCTTCCGGCCAGTGCCGGGAGGAAGAGGTAGCTTTCAAATTCCTTATTTTAAAAAAGCCAACTTATATTATTCAAACACACGAAGCTCAATTATTGGAAACCGAATATAGGAAATTCAATACTAATTTTTATCAATAGTAAATCATTATGAATGAGAATTTCGCGAAATTAGTCAGCTTTATCGAAGCTGATTTTATTTAAAATAACTTATATTTAGCTGAGATGTTGATGTATACTATCTACATGCCTTCTTACATGGAAATAGGCGAATACGTGTGTTATCGCGTGACAAATACAAGATCGTTTCAAAATGTTAGCCATACCAGAAATTCAAAGTGCTATAATTCAACCATTTTTTAAGATATAAACAAAAGAACAAATTTTCAGAAACAAAATCTGCTCCAGAATCTTTGTATCAAGGACAAACACATAAAAAAATCTTTTTCATTTTCCAATTTTTTAATACCTCATTTTAAATTTTAAATTTAATTTTTTTTAAATGGCAACCCTTTTGAAACAAGATAGCGAATGAAGCTGGCCAACGAACTCGGTCGAGACATTGGTATGTACTGTGTACAGACCAAGTAACATCCAAATCGGTTCAGAAATACGCTTGTTATCGCGTGACAAAAATCAGGTCGTTTTAAAATGTCAGCCACAATAGAAATTCAAAATGCTTAACTCAGCCATTTTTTTAGATATAGACGAAACAAAAACTGTTCCGAAATCTTTGTATTAAGGTCAAACAAATACGAAAAAATCTTTTTCATTTTCCAATTTTTTGGTATCTCATTTAAAATTTAAAATTTTTAAAATTTTTTTAAATGGCCGCCATTTTGAAACAAGATGGCGGATGAAGCTGGCCAACAAACTCGGTCGAGACATTGGTATGTACTATGCACACACCACGGTACATCCAAATCTGTTCATAAATACGCATGTTATCACGTGACAAATATCAGGACGTTTCAAAATGTCAGCCACGCTAGAAATTCAAAATGCTATAACTCAGCCATTTTTTAAGATATAGACGAAACAAAAACTGCTCCCGAATCTTTGTATCAAGGTCAAATACATAAGAAAATAATTTTTTTTCAATTTTCTATTTTTTGGTACCACATTTCAAATTTAAATTTTTCTTAAAAATTTAAATGGCTGCCATTTTTAAACAAGACGGCGGATGAAGCTGGCCAACGAACTCGGTCGAGACATTGGTATGCACTATGTACAAACGAAGTTACATCCAAATCGGTTCATAAATACGCCTTTTATCGCGTGACAAAATTCAGGACGTTTCAAAATGTCAGCCACGCTAGAAATTCAAAATGCTATAACTCAGCCATTTTTAAGATATAGACGAAACAAAAACTGCTCCGGAATCTTTGTATAAAGGTCAAATACATAAGAAAAAAATATTTTTCCATTTTCAATTCTTTGGTACCAAATTTCAAATTTTAAAGAAAATTTTAAATGGCCGCCATTTTGAAACAAAATGGCGGATGAAGCTGGCCAACGAACTCGGTCGAGACATTGGTATGTACTATGTACATACCGAATTACATCGAAATCGGTTCATAAATTCGAGAGTTACAGTATGACAAAGGTCAGATATATATATATATATATATGGATATATATATATATATATATATATATATATATATATATATATATATATATATATATATATATCAACTTTTGAACGGAGGGTGGTTTCGGGGTCTGGGGGTCATGATCGATGAAAATATACCAAAATTTTTTGAAATCGCTTTCCTCCGAACGGCTGCAATAGGTAGCTTTTTGTAATGAAAGCTACCTAAAAAAAATAAAGTCTGGCATTTGTCCACCACCAGCTCAAGTCTAATATAAAGAAAATTTTCTCTGGATTAATTATAACAAGAGTTTTTAATTTTAATTATAAAGTTTATAACAACAGTTTATAATTTATTTAGTTATAAAGTAAAACCTGTGAAAACAGAAAAACCATTTCATTTTAAACAAGTTTCCATCTTAACAGGTATAGAGTTGTATGTTTTCATTCCATCGGGACCATGAAAAGTTTTGGTTTAAAACAGGTTTTCATAATAGACAGATTCCATTTTCACAGGCATTACTGTATTTAGAACAACTTTCCACTGCTTTAACGCACAAAACAATAAAAATTTCATTTCTGTATATCCAATATATCAAGGTACAATACTTAGCATTTTATGAAATTCCAGCATTTTTAGATAATCGCGTTATTAAAATTGTTTTTCCATCTTTTTCCTGTGGAATTTGATGGTCCAGTCTTATTTTGGAAAAATGAGCAAAGGAAGAAATGTAATTAAAAGACTCCTTACTGCAGTGCAAGCTGCCCCCT
The DNA here is from genome assembly GCA_963932465.1 of Maratus speciosus. NCBI lineage: Eukaryota > Metazoa > Arthropoda > Arachnida > Araneae > Salticidae > Maratus > Maratus speciosus. Next base: position 486,960,103 of record OZ010796.1, read on the forward strand.
ATAGCAGTGTGACAGGAAATTGATAATTCATGCAGCGTAGGTGCTTATTTAGGATAATGCAAGCACCTTTTTAAACTAAATGACTGCTTTATAGGCATCTATGCATTTTCTCCACAGGGGCGCGCCAGCAGTATCCAGCGTCTGTGTGCAGAATTTCAATTGGCGCCCTAACCCTCCCCCCCCCCCCCCCCTACTTCTCCAAAAATAAAACTTTATAAGAAATATTAGTATCTATAAACACATTAGATGCCATCCTGTTGGAGTTTATACAGATCAAATAAAGTTTTTTGAACCAGAAAATTATTTAATAAAATGCATCTTGTTTCTATAGGGTTCGTATTTTATTTCTTTCATTAAATAAAATTTCTGGTTCCAAACATTTTTCAATTACTTGAAAAATAGGGATGGTTGGCAGCTATGTAAATAAAATTCGAAAGACAGTAAAACCTGTGAAAATAAAACCTGTCTGTATCAGAATTCTGCAGTAAACGGTCCAATTTCATAATCCCAGAGAAAATAATACAATACAATAGTAAATAAATAAAAGAAACTAATAAAAGAAAGTTTGTCATCTCTAATTTGCATACCTATATTAATAAAAGACTCTGCATGTGTTGTCGATGGCTAAGAAAATCTATCGCGGATAGAACAGGGATGTAGTGGAGGGTATACGGTGATATACGCCGTATACATTCTGGATTTTTTTAAAGAACACCGTATACCCTCTGTTTCTCAAAAAAGCTATAGTATATACACTGTAGCGTATACTCTCTGCCTCGAGCTTATACTCTCTGATTAGAGCGTATGCCCTGTGCTTTTTTTTACGACTACACCATTGGGATAGAGATCAGAAAGTTTTAACAAGGATAAAAGATGGCAGGTCCAAATGAACCTGGGGCTCAGATTTTTCATTTTTTGATAATTAGTCGAAATATAATTAAAAGCCATAATGATAATCGCAAAATGGTTCTTCGAAGCAATCAGGCCTCTGCATTTCTCCAGACGTTAACCCCTTGAGGGGCACCGGTATATATTATATACCACCTACGATTAATTAATTTTTACACCAGAAAATTTTTATTAAATTTTAATTTTCTAACTTTGGTGGAACAAAGCCGTAAAATTGCTTTTACTTATTCTGAAATAGAATTTTTCAAAGATTCCGGTGGGAATTCAGCATTTCACAAATGTAATTGCTCGCCCCTCAAGGGGTTAAGCAGTTCTTCACACTGACCGAAGTGTTGCGTTCGATTTTCACTGCATTTTGAAATTGGGATGGCCGGGTCCCCATCGAGTTACAAAAAAAGGGGGGGGGGGCGGTGGGAGACAAAGAAAATCGTCTTATCTTTCTGATTCCAATGGTATCTTTCTTTACTCTTACAAAACATCTTTTCATTTGGCCGCGATTCACGTCAGTTTTTAAGTTTTCCCGTTTTTCTAAAGTTAAAATTTCATGGTACTTGATATTTTTCCTGGGTAATAATACTAAATACCATTCTTAGTATTTTTTCTGAATCTACTGATATCTCTGGTGCGAAAAAAATATTAATATTTACTATCTAAAAAAGAAAATCTTTAAGTCATTTCAAGTATTCGCCAGAGATGTTTTTTCTCCCAGTTCACGCTTTCTCAAGATATCGTTTCCCGTGTCAGAGATATGTGCTTTGAATATCATTTCACGTTTTAAAATAGTGAGGGGATGGTGCGCATTATATATTTTTTATGTTTTATCAAGAATTTTTGGTCAGAATTGAAACTTTCATATATCTAATTGCCAGAAATTAAATACATTTTCGAGGTTTTGCTGGAAAAATCACACTGGAGCTTCGATATCAGTTGCGGCATACGGCCTCAGAAAGCATTGGGAACCCCAACTCGAGCTTCGTTTGGATGAATTGTCATGTAAAAATAAAGTCAAAAATTCGAGGTTGTATACTGCAGAAGGCAGTGCTGATGACAATATTAGGCTCGTTTGGAAAGATTTGTGTTTAAAAATATAAAATCAAAACAAACCAGACAGTGAATGGCACGTCCGGTGTATATGCTGCTGATGACATTGCCCCCCCCCCCCCCCTCCCTACCCCATTTCTAGGCTCGATTGGAAAAAATTTAGTTTAAAAATATAAAATCATTCAACACTGTATTTAGGCGTATTTAAGGTTATTATCATTTGCAATGTCGGGCGGGTTGGTTAGTAGAACATAGCATGGAAATTAAAAAAAAAAAAAAAAAAAAAATCATTTTTCCCCCATTCGTATAACAGCAATCATTGTAGCTCCTAACAGTCCTAACTTAATTAAGTTTAAATTGAACTTTTTTTTTTCTTTTTTGCCATTCTGGTCTCTGGAGCGTTTGAGGTTATATGTAATGCTAATACGTGCTCATATTTCAGTACTTTCGATTTTATGTTCTGAATTAAAATGAATAAATCTTAAATCATCACATTCATATAATTCAGTATGCGATTAGACACAAACGTACGAAGGGGTGCAGGGAAAGTTCCGCAACCTCTCAATCATTGAAAAAGTAAGAGTTTTTGGACATTTATGGCCAAATTTAGCCTATTTTCACAATCACATTTTCACACCCTTTAACAAAAATTCTGTTTCCTCCATGATGACAGGTCCAGAATACCAGATAGTATAGATAAAAAGTATTTGTCCTGTAGTCCGAAAAGACACACAATTTTTGTCCAACAGATAAAAGTTTCTACAGAAGTGATCCTTTGTAGAAGCGCTGAAAAAGATATTGCTTCGGCCGCCTAAAATAGACTTTACTCTATGAGCGCAAAACTCACAGTGTTAAACCTACGACACGGAATACCAAAACTTTCACAAACGGGCAATGCTTCATTTTACCAATTAAAATTTGTTCCATAGCTGACGTCAGTCTCTCCAGTCTAAAATCTCTACATTGAACAGCATACTCATACCAGTTCTGTTTTTACATTGTTTTTCTATTCAGGGTAGAGCCGGAATTGGACTTAATTGTTTGCAGGACGTGTCGGGCAGGAAATATGCTTGTAAAAATAGTAATTCTGATAATGGAATTATTGTAAATATACCTTAATAAATTACAGAGAAATATTTTCAAACATCTACTTTTTATTATATAGCTTCAAAAATTACAATGTTTTTAACCCTCTTTTTCACTTTTATTCTAAACTACATTAATTTTTTTAATGAATCTTTAGTTGAATGTTAAAAGCACCGTTTCCAATGCATTTTTCAAGCCTCCCCGGAACGGGCATTTTACCCCCTATACCGTTTCCAATGCACAAGCCGGTTTGAGGGTGAAACTAGCCTAGGTCATTTTCCCCCCGAAATCAGACCTGCAATCTATTAGGTCAGTAAGCCTGCTTTACGGAGAACTCTTTTTCGATAAACAAACTTCCAGCGCAACGCTTGCTGAATTGCTTGTGTATTTCAATGGCGTGTTGATGTTTTAGTGATTAATTTTAAATGTTATTAATTGTTTTGTTATTATTTTTTAATCTTTTTTAATTTTTAGAAATTATTATTTTTGTTAAGGCTACAACATGAATAAAGAGAGTTCGTTCGTCATCTAATGAAATGAAGCGTCCAACAGAAAAAAAATTTCGAACTTAATGTGATTAGTTGAAAAATGAAGCATAATAAAAATGAAAAGGTGGCGATGAATTAGTAATGGTAAAATTTTTTGGCTTTTGAGAAAATCTGAGTTAATATTTTCGCAATATTGTAATCTCAGTAATACAAAGTATTAATCTGTATTTTTTTTTTTTCACATTTCATTTATTAACCCCCGGTATGCTATTTCTTTCTCCCAGTAATTAAAGTGTCATCTCCAAAAAATATCGTTCCGTTGTATAAGCCAGCCGTAAAACAAAGGATGTATCATTGTACAGAATAATCTCTACTGCAATTTTTTAAACTTCTAAGAATCGCACATTTTCAATTTTTATACAGTCGTTTTGGGGAGAAAAAAGTAGTTTTAAATGCAATTTGTTTGAAAACTGCATCTCAATTTATTTGAGATATTACTTTTTTTTGTAGTTTTTAGCGCCGTTTGTTTAATTTTGGCAACTCAAGTACTCCATTTCTGTAGAAAGTAAAGGAAAAATAGTTGGGAAATAGCAATTATATCTTTTTGTTTCCAGTTTCCCATAAAACAGAAAAAAAAAAAAGTAATTAAAATACATGCTATTTTGAAAAAAAAAAAAAAAAAAAAAAAACATAAATGAATGATTTCTGATAAACATGGAGCTGTTATAAACTACATTTAATTTTAAGTAACTATATATTAATATTACAAACAAATGAAGGCAAATAGATCATTAGATAGCCGATATTTTTTGTCGAATTTCTTTCTGATTTCTTTTTGCTGGATTTGTGTATTATTCTGAGATAGTGACGTCCTACTTTAGTGTAGATGTTGTTTAAGACTGGATCGTAAATGAGGAATTCTTCCTCGGATGCGAATGACGTCGTTTTATATAAAATAAAAGCTTGCGTTTGAAGTCTTAAAACTGAACTATCTATATACATGTATATATTTTTTCCATCGGGAGCGACACTAAATTCTGAAAAAGCAGAATTCCTGTTTTCTAGTTACTCCCCCCCCCCCCCTTCCTAAGGATGTCATCAGAATTTGCAGAAGTGATTTTTTTAATGATTTCTTGAAGAAAATCTTTTAAAGTACATTGTTGAAGCTCTTGATATTTTAGTTTAATAAAGCAATATCTTTCTTTCAGTCTAATTAGACAGAAAACTAAAAGCAAACTATGAACTTTATTTGAGAAATCTACATTACTAAAAAACTTAACGTTCCTCAGATATATAATAAAAGCGGTGAAATCTACACAAAAACAAAATTAGGGAGCATTGTAACTCTAAAAACTGTAGCGTTTTGCAAAAATTAATAATCGATTATATGCCATATTTATAGGCACGGAATGTTTGTAATCTAAATATCTGCGTAAAATATCTACATTTTTTTTCGCACGAAGAGAGGAAACAGCCTTTGTAATTGTACAAAACTATGTATGATTATCAAATATTAGCGGTAACATGCATCATTTGCAAACAACAGGTAACAAAAATTAAAAATGAAAGTAGATTTTTTGGATTTTTATGTAATTTTTTCTGCAAGATGCTGAAAACAAGCGGATTTCTCAAATTTTTAATAACGAACAATTCGCTTAGTGAAGAAAAACAATGTAAAGGGTGTTCTAAAAATCCAAAATACTATTTTCAGACAATTTTTTCTTATTTTTATTCTTAGACATATGAAATTGGCAAGAGCTATTATTCAGAAACTACGAAATTGAATAGCGTTTTCCATTTTTTGATAAAGCTAAAGTATATTTAAAACAATTTTGTCAAATTTAACGTTTTAAGCATATTTTTGGGGTGTAATTGCTTAAAAAAGGTCGTTATGTGACAAAAGTCGCTTATAACTCAAGATATAATACATTTATCGAAAAAAGAAAAACGCTATTCGATTTCATATCCCTTCATAGTCTTGCCTTCATATTCCATGCTTTCGCGCTTAAAAATGACTTCGTGAATGCGTCAGAAAGTTCTGCGCTAATGTTAGGAATATATGCATATATATATAATATATATATACTTTAAGAACCGCTCTAGACCCATTACCTAATATTTGCTTCCTTATCATATGAACATATAATTACAATCTATTCGATTCCATTCAGAGCCAGTCTTTCGTAAAACAACCCAGACGAAAGAGAATTTTCGGAAGGCCCTATATATTTTCATTGATCCCCCTTCCCTCCCCCCCCTCAAAAAATATGTTTCCTTAGGAGCCGTTTATAAATGAGAGGGAAGAAGTACATTGGATCAGAATACACCCCCTTTTACCTTCAAAGATAATATATATATATTTATATATATATATATTAGATTTCAGCCTCTTTGGGACCCCTTATAAGTGAGCTCTGCCGTTTATGGCTGGTCCTGATACCATTAAATTACTATCTGATAGCTTAAGAAATTCATGACAAAGGATTATAGATTTATCAAATTTTTCATTTAAGAAATACAACAACCCTTTACTATACGTGAGATTCAAACTTAATTAAAAGTATCTAAGTAGTTGTACTAAAGGGTGCTTAAAAATTAAATTAGAATCAAAGTTTAAAAATAAAATAAAACTAGAAAATTAGTAAAGTTTAGCAAATTTTAAAATTTATATTCGAAGAAATTGCTCGATTTTTTTTAACTTGTTTTGAATCTAAATATTCTATACGTGTAGTGCTGAAAATTATTTTGTTACCGTTCTTAGGCGTATGATAATTAGATAATAAATAACATTGATAAAATGCAAAAGTTATTTAGAAAACATTAAAAGGTAACTTTCGTCCTCAAGATGTTCAAAACAGATTTAAGAAATTTTAATAAAATCATTTTTTCAAAATAAAATATTTTTCTTATTCTTTCTTTCTCTTTTTTTTTCCATTATAAGTAACTCGTATTTGTAGATCCTTGAAAACTAAAATTTGAAGCTTTATTTAGAATATAAAAAATTATATTATGAAATTTTCACGATGCAATAAAATTTGAAGGCGAAAAATACTATTCCAATAAATTGGCAACTATGTTTTACTTACAATTCTTGAATAAAGAATTTTCAGATTTCCACAAATTGTGAAAAATGCAACATTTGAACTTTTAAATTTTAAATGTTTGATCATTTTATTATAATAGCTAAACATCATCCGTCATCGGTCTTTCCCCTGACCAAACATCACAAATCTGATAAAGATAAGTTAAGCAAAATTTGAAAAATTTATATGCAGTGTAACTTCAAAAATCCGGCATCAAAACCATCTTTCCCTGGTGTCGAAAAAGTGATATAGATGATTGGTTAAGCATTGAAGAAAATGCATCAAGAACGAACTATTTAATGGACAGATAGATCGCTGACGTTGTGCTAAATAAAACCGCTGATAGTGCTAGTAGCAACTCAGAAGATGAGGATGAACAACCAACCGAAGAAAAGGTATCACTAGAAAAATACATAAATTTGACTAGAGAATTAATATATGGCTTAGAGAAATAAGACAGTATTTCCGAAACCGACATTTTACATTTGTATAAAATGAAAAAAAAAATTGTTAAGGAACGGCCAAAAAAATTGAAGTAAACAAAGTGGACATCGATGTTACCGAAATTATAAGCGAAGAAATAATGTCACTCTTTATTAGATTTTTTTTTCTGTAATATAGAAAATATTAAAGTAAGTTTTTTTTTATATTTAATTCTCTTTTTCTTACATAATTTTCACTTATCATGAATTAAATTATGGCTAAAGGCACCATTAAGAATATAATACTACATTTGATATTCCTAGTTACTACTTTTGACATTCCTTCAAAAATCCGGCATAGTCTCAATCCCGATGATGCCGGATTTTTGAAGTTATAATGCACTAGCCCATTTATAATGAAATCACCATGCATAATTTTACGAGTAAAGTTTTGCATATCGCTTCTTCTGTTTACATCGGAACTGGACTAGCAGCCAATCACAGTAAAAAAAAACACGTTACGCAGCTTTCGGATTTTTAAAGAGGTTTGGTTTTATGCTTGCGTATGGAAACAGGTGCAAAATGAAAGCAGGTACGACAGCCGCATCTCACCCTTTCCTTAAAAGCCGGTTTGATTTTAACGCGATTGGAAACGGTGCTAAAAAGTCTAAGTATGTAATCATTAATGTTGCTATTGTGTACTTTGTCTTGGCAACACATAGTAATCTAACATTTCTTCATAAATATGTATGCAGTATTCTTTGAAAGGATTTTAACTGTATGTTAAGAAATTCGGAATTTTTTGTAGAAATCGAGTCGGGCCTGTTTTCACTAATTTTTGTGCAGGACGGGTCGCGAACTGCGAAAATATAAACGGGCAGAGTCCGGGCCTGGAAATTCCGTTCTCTAATTCAAGGCTGTCCAACGCGCCTCCCGCGGACCTATGATGGCGCCCTTTGAAAGTTTTCCTGGTACCCATTCGAATGTTTCCTCTTAGTAGCTATTTTTAAAATTAAAAATCAAAACTTTTGAGATAGGTTGACCCTCTGAAAAATGTAATTTTAAGTTTACAAAGATTTATATTATTTATGCAAATTATTTTAAAATAGAGTTTCTGAGTCGTAGGGGATTTATGCCTATGCTCGTGAGATGTATAGTATATGCTTCCAAATAGTAAGTTTAATCTTATTTATGACAGAAATTCTGCAGTAAGAAGATTGCTATTTAAAAATGACAAAAACAGGTACAATTTAGCACAAGTTGTAATAAAACTGTACAATGCTTTTCCACTACTACGGTGAGATAATAATGTTGCATGTATCAGCCATCTGAATTATGACACCTTTCATTATTTGTATCTACATGAAGTGCGCCTCTGTTTATTGAAAGGTTAGATAGGTCTACATCTAAAAACACTTATTAGGAGACGCAGAAGTAGAATGAAACGAAATAAATAAATAAATAATAATAATAAAATAAATATCTTTTAGAAAGTTTGTCTCAGGCAAATTTAGAAAACATAATTCAGATGTCAAGAAAATGTAAAACATTTTAGTTTAATTAAATTAAGGATTTTTTAAAGAATTTGCTCTTCAACTGAAATCTTTGGCGCCTTTACTACTCCGGCGCCTGTGTGCACCGCACACTTTGCACACTGGGTCGGCGCGCCCTTGTTTCTCCAGACAGTGGGAAATTTGAGCTTAGAGTTGGGAAATTCTAGATTTTTGAAACACTTTTTCTTTTTTTAATGTAAAAAGTAAAAATAAAAAGAATTTTTTATTGTTTTGCTGACTACTTTTCTGAGTTCTGTAACAATAAACTAGTTAAATTTTCGAAAGAAACACAAAAAGCAGCCAAACTCAATTTGTCATTGTGTTTTTCTGTGCTACAAAAATATCATACATCTACCAGACCTGAATTTCCCTACTTTTGTGCATCAACAGTGTCTATCTAATCTATTTCCTCCAAAAATTTCAAAATATCATGAGGCTATTTTCGAAGTATGATTATGACTCGTACACAATAGAAGACAAAAGCCTTCATTAAATGAACCAATAATTATAAATTTTATGCTTTTAGTTTCAGTATTTTTCTTCGGACAGAATTTTTTTTTTTAACGTATAAGTATCATTAAACACACATTGCACATATCATTTTAGTTGGAAAATAGAGCAATCTGTTACAAGTTGGGAAATTTTTGAATTCTTCTCCCCCCCCCCCCTTTCCCAAAAACTTATTTGTAGCTACGCCTCTGTCTCCAGACAGGGGTGCGCCAGCAGTATCCAGCGCCTGTGTACAGAACTTCAGTTGGCGCCCTATACACCACCTCCGAAAATAAAGCTTAAAAAGAATGAATATCTATAAATGCTGCCATCCTTCTGGAGTTTTCCCCCAGGTCAAATAAATATTTTTGAACCACAAAATTTATTTAATGAAATTTATCTTATTTCTATAGTGTTCATATTTTATTTATTAAATAAAATTTCTGGTTTCAAACATGTTTAAATTTCTTGAAAAATAAGGAATGTTGGCAGCCATGTAAATACAATTCGAAGCACAGTAAAGCCTGTGCAAATGGAACCCGTCTGTATTAAAATCTTGCATTAAACTGTAAAATTTCATTATCCCGGAGAAAATAATACAATACAATAGCAATAGATTCCATTTATGCCAATAAAAAGAAAGTTGTTTGTCACTTCTAATTTTCATATCTATATTAATAAAAGAAAGTCGTTTGTCACTTCTAATTTTCATATCTATATTAATAATAGAAAGTTTTTACTCTGAATGTGTGGCTAAGAAAACCTACCACATATAGATTTCTGAAAATTTGGTTAAGAATAGACGATTGCACGTCCAAATGCACATGAGGCTCAGATTTTTCATTTCTTTATAATTAGCCGAAATATTAATTAAAAGCCATAATGATCATCATAAAATGGCGAGCTTTCTTTCTTCAAAGCGATCATGCCTGTGGATTTCCCCAGATGTTGAGCGATCTTTCATACTGAAGAAAGCGTAGCATTCGATTTTTACTTCATTTTGAAATTGCGATGGTCGGGTCTCCGTAGAGTTACAAAAAAAGAAAGAAAGAAAATTGCCTTACCTATCCGATTCCAACGGTATCATTCATTACTATTTAAAAAAACTGTTTTGTTTGCCCGCGATTCGCGTCGGTTTTCTGGTTTTCCGTTTTTCTAAAGTTTAAAAAAACTGGCTTTCTTGGTATTTTCATGGTTTTAACGATGTCTCTGGTGTGAAAAAATATTGATAATTACCCTTAAAAAAAATCTTGAAGTCATTTCAAGGATTCGCCAGAGATATTTTTTCCAGATATCGTTTCCTTTTAAGAGATATGTGCTTTGGATATCATTTCGCGTTTCAAAAAAGTGAGGGGATTGTGCGCATTTTAAGATATTTATGTTTTATCAAGAATCTTTGGTCAGAATTGAAAGTTTTATGCTAAATGCCAGAAATTAAATACAAATTCGAGGTTCGCTTGAAAAATCAAACCGGATAGGCAGGGTTGCAAAAAAGCCGGCTAAAATTTAAAAAAGCCAGGCCGGTGGCTTTTATTGGTTTTAACCGGCTTTTTTTGGCCAAAATTGGCCATAATTCGCTTTTATATAATGAAGCATTGTAATTATAAACTACACATTTTAAAGTGTTTTTAATTGATTTAGAGTTTAATAAGTAACCCAATTTCTCAATAATGAGGACATTAATACTGCAATAAAACAGATGGTTTTGCTAATGATTTGCAGTCAGAATTGCAAATATGTCAGCTAAATTTAAAAAGGGCCATACCAACTGCCAATTTTTTCATTTTTACTGCTTTATAAAACAAAAGAGGACAATGGTTACTTAGTTACATATTTTATTACTTAATTTTAAGAGCTATTAATATACAAGTCTTATTTTATTTCTAGTAAACATTTAAAATTATATACAGTCATATTAATAAAAACACCATTTCTCACTATTAAAAACATTATGAATAGCATATGCATAACTATGCTTAGCAACAAACTTTTCAAAATTTTATTAATTTTTTTTTCCCTTGATTAAATGCTCTATATTTTATACACTTATGTACCACTCACCTCAAATATTACATCCTTTCAAATTTCTGTTTTAACATATTATAATTTAATCTCTCCATATGGACAAACAAAGAATATTTCCATTTTGATGTGCTTCATTTTGTCATAATTAAATATAATCTTTAAAATGTGTAGTATATGTGGAACTATCTATATTATAAAGGACAAACATATCTGTGCGTAATGCATACGTCGTTTTGCGAATGGCAACACTTTGAAATTTGAAATAAAATTTTGGTTTTGCAATTTTCTCTACTGCAAATTTTTAATTTTCTAAACATCGCACATTTTAATTTTTTACACTGTCATATAAGGAAAAAAATGTTCTCTTAAAAGCAATTTGTTTGATAGCTGTATCTCAATTTATTTTTGAGATATTAATTTTTTCGTAGTTTTTAATACAATTTTTCTTATCGTGGCAATAAAAGTACCTCATTTCCATTGAAAGTCATTGAAAGTAAACGGAAAATAGTCGAAAATAGGATATACTGTATCTTTTTGTTGCCATTTTCTCATAAAACCTGAAAAAAAAGTTGAAATTAAAACATGGGCTATGTCAAGAATATTGTCTGTTATTCCATGATAATGACATCATATGTACACTTTTCTATAGACGAAGTTTAAGAGTGGATTGTAAAAGTGAATTGCTTTAGCGGATGCAAATGACGTCATTTTATAAAAAAGCGTGTATTTTAATTCTTAAACCTGAATTATGTTTGTAGAAGTGAGTCATTTTCATAGCCCAGCTGCTTTGAAATTCTTCACAGGTGAAAATGCTTCACTTTTGAAAATAATGTAATTGAAATCACACAGTGATAAAACGCAATGTTTTACAAAACTTTAGAGTGTATATATAAAAGAGGGGTGACATGCAAATAATATCGATTTATATTACAGAAATTGATGATTCTCGCCTCAATGGATTTGCTTCACCGAGTTAGACAAGCAAACGAATTATTTGTGGTTTAAAATAATATTGTGTTCCTGAAGTTTTTGTCGAAAACTCTCTCGAATAATAAAATTTAATGCTATTCTTTAGGCCATTCTACTATAATTTTATCAAAATAACGTAATTTGTGTAATTTAATTTTTCCTAATTTTATATAATCTATATATTTAAAACGCAAGTGTGTTTTTTAGTCATCTGCCCTGATCTTTCTGCTGAACCAATTTTACTAATATTTTTTTTAAACTGAAAAATTTCCCTTTGTAGATGTGATTGCACTATCTGTTTTTTTTTTTTTTTTTAAATATCCCCACTTTTATATTTTAATTTTAAAAGCCTTTTTTGAAATTTCTTCAAAATGATGAAAATTAGATAGCTTTCATTATTGCAGACAAGAGAGAAATAATGAGGTATTTTTAACTTTATTCATGCTATTTTCTGATAAAAATTCAAAATTGTTGATAAAAATTATTGTATAGGTTTTTTTGGCGCAAAATCCCATTAGGAGCAGAATATTATATTAGGGGCATAATAACGGAAAATGACGTACTGCTTTTGCAAAAACGAATTTTTCCTCATAAATTTTCTAGATTGTATCAGTACACATGCAGAAGGAAAAACAAAGTTTCAGACACTAGGCAAAATGCTTATTTAAGTAAAAATGAAGTCATATTTAAAAAAAACCCGATCATTTTCTTAGATTTTAACACAAATGCGTCTAAAAAACATAAATTACGGAAATTTTTACTCTCCGGAATTGAGATTAGAAGCTCAAGTAAAGAGTGCGTCTGTTCACATAAAAGATGTTGCTGACAATCGTGACTTCAACCGTTGAGTTAAAATGGTTTTTAAATCATCAAACAAAAACAAATTTTTTTAAAAATGATGAATATGGATATGAAAAGTGTGTATGCAAAATCTGAGAAGGTGAAAATTGCTGTTTTCATTCGGGAAATCTAAGCATAAGAGCCTCAATTGCTAACCACATCCTAATAACTGATCTTTATTATATTTTACTGATTAAATATCTATATTATAAAGAAAAAACGTATCTGTGCATAGCGCTGACATCATTTTGCGAATGGCAACACTTCACGATCAAATTTCAGTCTTGAAATTTTCGTTACTGCAATTTTTTAATTTTCTGACCATCGTACATTTTCAATTTTCGTCGCATAGGGAAAAAAAAATTACTTTCAAATGCAATTTGATTAAAAACTTTATTCATTGACTGATGTATTATATTTTCTAAAATAATTTTTAAGCTTGATTTTTTTAAAGTTTATCTTACCACGTGCCGGTTTCAATACATAATAATAATAAACATTTTGCACATAAAGCAACAAACATTTTTTAGCATTTGTTTCTGACTATTTTTGTATAACGAAATTAAAGTTATAAGTAATAAGTTTGCATAACCAATCTAACATTATTTGTGAAAGACAAATTAACGAAATTAATACTTCTTTTATAAACAAATAAAAGAATAATATTGAAAAAACACAAATCTAACATATTTGTAATCGTACTTTAGTAATCGTAATTTTTAGATCACCAAATAGGATTTTTTTTTTCAAATGGAATTTGTTTGCAAAGTTCATCTCAGTTTACTGATTGCCTATTGTTTTAAAAACTATTTTAAAGCATAAAATATTTTTTAATTTATCTATATCGCGCGGAGCTCGATTACGAAAGATTAAAAAGTTAGCCCTTAAAACAAAATAAAGAGTTCATCATTTTCTTACGGCTAATATCCATTTAAAAAAACTTCCCTATGATTAGATAAATAAAGTAATATAAATAAACACAAATTTACCAAACATGTATAAGCTCTGAAATTATCAGAATATAGAAGAATGCCTTAAGTAGCAAAATCTTGAAAAATAACTCTTATAAGTTGGCGAATAAGAAAATATCGCTTTTGATAAATTAAAAAAATTTATTTGATTGTATAATTCGTATTTTCTATATGAAAAATGCTTTTTTAATGTAAGTGATCAATCTAAAAAAAATATTACATATAAAAAAATTATTAGTTTTCAGTTTAAAAAAAATGTTTTCACCTATATTCTTTAACCCGGGTAGCCCGGGTAAGATTCCCTAGTGTAATATAAAATTTCAAAACACCAGTTTGGAGCCTAATGTACATTCTTTTCAATGTTTATTTATTTATTTATTTATTTTTTTTTTTCAGACATAATGCCTTTACAGTTGCCTTCTAGAAGTTATAAAGACTTATTTATTTGAGAAAATTTAATAGAAATCCATAACTTCTTTTAGTAGAAAATATTTATAAGTGTATTAAAAATTAACTGATTCAAATTTAAAACTAATTAACTGAAAACCAACTTTAAAAAATAAAAACCGGCTTTTTTAAAGTGGTTAAAACCAAAAAAAGCCGGCCGGCTTTTTTTGGCCTGGCTAAAAGCCGGCAACCCTGCGGATAGGGGATAGCAATCCCGTTGTACGCTGCCGAAGGTAACTGGGCCAACTTGAGGTTAGTTGGATGGATTTTCATTTAAAAATGAAAAATCGTTTAAATTCGAGGATGCATCCTGAAGAAGGCAATGCTGCTGACAATGTTAGGTTCGTTTGGAAAGATTTCCGTTTAAACATATAAAATCAAACCAAACCGGACAGTGCGTTGGAAAAAATATAAAATCCTTCAACATTTGATTTTAGGCATATAAGGTTATTATCATTGGCCCGGGAAATGCCAGGAGGGTCAGTTGGTAAGGCATAAAGTACACGGGAATTTAAAACTCTTTTTTTCATGAATCTGTTTTCTCATTCATATTACAGCCATTTTCTTTTGCCATTCTAGTCTCTGTAGCATCTAAGGTTATATGTTATGCTAATAAGTGCTCATATTTCAATACTTTCAATTTTATGTTCTGAATTGAAATTAACAAATTTTACAATCATCACACCTTTTTATCCAGTATGTGATTAGACACGAGCGTACGCAGGGAGTGCAGAGAAAAGCCGCCTCTCTTAATCTTTGAGAAAGTTAGAATTTTTGGACAGTTATGGCCAAATCGAGCCTATTTTCAACATCTCCTTCCTCATAAAAATTTTTTTGTTTCACCCATGTTTATAGGTCCAGAGTACAAGATAGTATAGGCAAAAATTCCCTGGCCTCCAAAAGTTAAGGTATAACTGGTTTTTTGCATTATATTTGCATATGAATGAATGTAGAAACAACAAATTTGAAGAAAATGAGCACTAAACAGTTATTTATTGAATGCACCATAGATATTTACATAAGTTAAACACAAAAACAATTTACAACAAAAAAGTACTCTTTGTGAAAAAGTCCATTCTTGGAAAAAACAGTACATCACAGTATTATGTGGTAAAATGTCATAGAAACATTGCTAAAATGGGTTCTAATAAGGAATGTGTCCACCTCTCGAATGCATTGGCGGCATTGACTTTCCATGCTGTCAATTAAGTTGTCGGACATCGAAATGGGAAGCAGGGACCAGACACGAAGTAAGCCTTGTTCAGCTCATCTAACGATCTTGGAGGAGGACTTAAAGCAGCAACCAGTCAGAGTTCCTCCATGGAACACATGCAGGTCAGCGTGACCACCGAGTGAGATCCTTGCCCAAACCATACCACCTCTGTCCCTGTGTGTTTCAACAGTGTTGGATTGATGGTATCTGGTGCGTTGTTCCCTACATATCAGCAGATACACTGAATCGCTCTCCAACGTGAATCTGAACTCGTCTGTGAAGAGCACAGAAGCCCATTGCTGTCTCTGTCTGGTTCAGGAAACGTGTTCTATGTTGTACCTGAACTTTTGGAGGCCAGTGTACTTTTTATCTATACTATCTTGTACTATGGACCTATAATCATCGCGGAAACAGAATTTTTGTTAAGGGGGAGGAGATGGTGAAAATAGGCTCTATTTGGCCATAATTGTTGAAAAATTCTTAATTTTTCAAAGATTGAGGGGGGCGGCTTTTCTCTGCACCAATTTTTTTGGTGCTGCTCAATTTTTTTGTCCAATAGATAATAGGTTCTACAAATGTGATCATTTGTAGAAGCGTTGAAAAAAGGTATTTCTTCGGCTGCCTAAAGTAGACTTTGAGCACGAAAATCATAGTGTTAAACCTATGGCACAGAATTCAAAATCTGCACAAACGGCTGATGCTTCATTTTTACCAGTTAAAAATTGTCCCATAGCTGACGCCAGTCTCTCTAATCTACATTGCATTGAACAGCATACTCATACAAATTTTGGTTTAGCTGCGCAATGCGTTTCCTGCGGACAAGGCGACCGTTGGAGGTTTTTTTGGCACTCATTCGAATGTTTCCTCTTACTATTTTTTAAAATTAACAAGAATGAAAAAATCATGCGTCAACCATAGATTATGAAATACTTTCCAACACATTCAGAATAATGTAACAAAACTTCACCGTTTAATAAGTTGAAATAGGATGTCTAATCGAACCATTTGGAAACGCATTAACACATTTGAAAACACAATTTCAGCAATTCTCACTCTACAGTTGGAAAATTATCTGAATTCTTTGAAACTACATGCATACAAAAATTTAGTTCAGTTAGAAAATGAATGCAACTGTTGAAAATTCCGGTAATAAGGAGAATGGTATGTGAATTCTTCTGTGCAGTTCTGTGTAGGAGGTATACAATTTACACACTACAAGTAACATGCAAAAAATTAGTTAAATTTAAAAGCACACACCGAAATTAAAAACGCAAGTCCAGCAATTATTGCCGAAGACATAGTTAATCATCTTGTAGTGAAAATAAGCGATTTATATCAATTTCAATACATTTGAAATAGCGTAATGTCATTAAAATACACTGCAAACGATTTTTCCCCACATTGACAAAAATGTAATGGAATTTTTTTAATGTCCCTGTCAATAATCTGGCAATGCTACGTTCTTCATATTCAATACAGAATATGCCTTGATAAACATCATTAACATCTATCAATTGCATGAAAATCCGTATTTACGCGAGTAAGAGCATAGACAGACGGACAGACAAACCGAATTCATAAATACTTTCCAACTACGTTCGAAGATGTTAAAAATCTATTTTAAAGGATAATTTCTTTAAAATCAATATTTGAATAGGGTCTTTTCATTGTTACCAATGACCGTTATTTAGTTTTAATTATTTAATGATATTAATTTGTTATTTAGTGATTAAGGTTTCTGGTACCTTCACCTACAAAGCTTTTGAGATAGGTTGTCCCTCTAAAAAATCTAATTTTAAATTTACTATGATTTATAATATTTCTGCAAATTATTTTTAAATAAGAGTTTCTGATTCGTCGGGAACTTATGGATATCACCGTGAGATGTAAGTATGTGCATCATAAAGACGCTTGTGACTTAGTTAAGCCTATGACTATTTATGGCCCCGATTATCACAGGCGAAACTTCTACATGTATTTCCGAATAGTAATTTCATCTTATTTATGACAGAAATTCTGCAGTAATACGACATTTGCTATTTAAAACTAAAAAAAGGTGGAATTTAGCCCCTTTGGTATTAAAACTGCGGTATACGTTACCATTACTTTAGTGAGATAAGAGTTGCATGGATGGCGCCTTTCATTGTTTGCAACTAATGACGTGCACCTCTATTTATTGAAAGGTCTGTGTCTAAATCACTCATTAGAAGACTCAGAAGTATAGTAAAATGAAATAAATAAATAAAGAAAGAATTGAATATTTGTCTCATGGAAATCTACAAAACATAATTCAGATTGTGAAGAAACTGTAAAACATATTAGTATAATTAAATGAAGACTTTTTTTTCTTTTAAGTATTTGCTCCTCAACTGAAATCTTTGGCGCCTGTGTGCGGCGCACACTTTGCACACTGGGTCGGCGCGCCCCTGTCTCCAGATTTAAATACAATAGCCACCATTAAAGAAATAAAGTGCTAGATTCGGAGGATTAAAATAATACTAGGTTTGGTTTATTCATAAAAGTAGTTAATTTGATTAATCAATGATTCATATAAGCAACAATAATTGCAACTTTTTTAAAAAAAAAAAAAAAGCTCTGGGAGAGATTTTAACCTCCCTCCCCCACACACACCATCCCCTCTTGAGTAGACAGAACAGTGGACTTGAGTGGTCACTGGCATACGACGTTTGATTCTGAAATTTTGCAGCGATCAGGTTTGTTCATTTATCAACAAGTGTTGAGGTTCCAAACTATGCAAATATTGAAGCATGCAGGACAACCACTGACAAATATTTTTTGTTGTTATTTTGTCTATTACTAAACATTGATAATCTACCATTGTTTTGAAATGGTGGTAGACAAATTTTGTGCAAAGGTAAGATACTTTAAATTATTTGAATTTACAGCGCTTTCTGCCACTGAAAACTGCATTTTTAGTGCCAGCCTAAAATTTGTAAAATTCAAAGTATCACAACTTGGTAAGTTTTGGTCATTCAAAAAGGAGATTTTTATGGTTTTCAATGATGAAACAGCATGAGCATAACTTTGGAACCACAAAATAATTTTTTTAGTAGGAGAAAAGCCTTTTGGAGAGAAAAAAACAAGTGGGTAAGTGTGATCATACATCGCACAAAGGGTTTCGTTTAATATTCCTTTCAAAACACTTTCTTTCAAAACGTCCAGTACATTTATCGCCATGGAATACCTTCTAAATTTTGACAAACACATCCTGAACTATGTTAAAGTTTCAAACATATTCGCCTTGTTATATTTCCTAATTTTGTTCGCGCCCCCCCCCCCCAAAAAATGCTACGATATATCACATGACGGGTATCTGCCAAATTTAGAAAAGTGCACCCCTTGGGGGGGGGGGGGGGGGGAGTGGGCAGATGGTCACCATGATTTTTGACGCGGCCTGATTTTAAAAATTTATGTTATGTTTTATAAGCCATATTAAAGTTTCAAACAGATCGTCCAGTTATATTTCCTGATTTTGTTCGCGCACCTCCCTCAACCCCCCCCCCCTCCTCGAAATGCGACGCGCCTTTCTTCTTTATAATTTATTATCGTGTGTTATAAAGTATCTTAAAGTTTAAAACAGATTGAATTGTTAGATTTCCTACTTTAAATGAAATCGCGGTCTGTTAATTCCACATTCCACCACCAAGGAGCGCACTGTATTCTTAACAAAAGCGTATCTGAACGAAACTCCTTTACACAACCCATTAGTAGATATGTTACTCGAGGGGGTGGCGGTCTTCAGCAAGAATTTAAGATAATTGTTGAAATTACTATTCGGAAATAGTGGTAATTTAACTTTTGACATATTTATATTTAATAAGTATAAGTAGCATGTATCTGAGGACTCCATCAAAAAATGCACCTGAAACGGTATGAAACAAAAAAGAAATATTTTGCCCCTCCCCCTCTCCCCACCTTCCCGAAATTTCACGCGCCATTTTTTATAAACTTTTTCTAATGTGTTATAAACTATCGTAAAATTTCAAACAGATCGCCTTGTTATATTTCCTAATTTTAACAAAAATGTTAGTTCCACATTCCACCACCAGGAAGCGCACTCTATTCTTAACAAAACTGTATCGGAAGGAAACTCCATTAAACAACCTATAAGTAGATATGTTACCCGAGGTGGCGGCGGTCTTAATAAGAAATTAAGATATTTGCTGAAATTACTATTAGGAAATAGTGGTAACTAAACTTTAGGCAATTTTATATTAAATAAGTAGCATATATCTCAGGACTCCCTCAAAAAGTCACCTAAAGCGGTCAGAAACGCTAATTTTTTAAACTAATTTTTTAAATAGAAATCTAGCGCCCCCCCCTCCCCCTCCCTGGAATTTCGCGTGTCATTCTTTCTTACACTTTATCTTATGTGTTATAAAATATCTTAAAGTTTCAAACAGATCGACTTGTTAGATTTCCTAATTTTAACAAAATCGCATTATGTTAGTTCCACATTCCACCACCAGGGAATGCACTCTATTCTTAACAAAAGCATATCTGAACGAAACTCCTTTACGCAATCTTTCCGTAGATAGATGGGTTGGGATGGTGGCGGTCTTAAACAAGAATTTAAAATATTTGCTGCGGTGACAAACGCTAAGATTTTAAAAATAATTCTAGCCTCCCCCCACCCCCCCCCCCCTCCTCGAAATATCACACTCCATTCTTTTTTACACTTTTTTCTATGTGTTATAAACTATCTTAAAGTTTCAAACAGACTGAGTGGCGGTCTTAACCAATAATTCAAAATATTTCCTGAAATTACTATTAGAAAATAGTGGTATGAAGTAAACTTTCTGATGATGAATGAGTTATACTTATCTCATATCGCCGTTCAAAAAGCCCAGGCAAATTATTAGATTTCCTAATTTAAGTTAATTCCGCGGTTAAATAAGCGCGTCTCTTCATTTTAATCGACGCATTTGATAGCAATAAACCGATTAATTAAATAATTAATATTTCAGCTTGTAATTAAGATACGACTTAGATATGGGTATCAATGAAATCAGCGAGAAATTTGACATCGGGATGCCAAAAAATTTAATCAAAAAATTTAATATTTAAAAAGTTAAAATTTCGTATTAAAATATGCTATTATGGAAAACCGCAGCGTCGTCATGATTACCTGCTTTCCCGCCGAATTGAAATCTTTTTATTTCCTTGTCTTTCCAATTAAAGAAATTAAATTTTTATCGATCGATTTTTAGTGGATATTTTAACTTATACACATCGCAGAAATGTGAAATTTATACCAAATGAAAGTAGATTTTTTTCTGCGTCTGTCTATTCCATTTACAAATTTCTCGGACCAATATTTTCTGATATACGATTTCGCTTTAAAATCTCCACTTCATTTTTCGGCTTAATTTCCTCCGTGGCAACCGTGCATTCGGCTGATTTTACTGGCAACCCTTAGGAGAAACACGGATGATTTCGATAAAGTCCGTTTGAATTTGCGTTAAAAAGGTGGATTGGTTAATTTTAGAAGTTAATTAGCCCGTAATTCGGTAATTACCAACTTTTTCAAAATTTTATGATTTGTTGTTTGATGTGAGGTGTTCAGCTATAAGTACCCAAAATTTCAAGTCTCTAACATGTATAGTTTCTGAGAACGGGCTCTGTGACGGACAGACGGACAGATAGACAAAGGAGCGAGACGAATAGGGTTTCGTGAGATGAACGAAACCCTAAAAAGAGGGGGGAAGAGAGGCAGCGAATAATTATTTTAGGGAAAGAGAAGTAAAACATTAAAGTATTTCACAGATTACATGACATTACCTTTTTAAAAAATTAAATGGGCCTACCACCCCCATATAAGAAATTTAAAAAGGGCCAGACTAAGCTAGAAACATGCATAAATGTTCAGAACGAGATAGTCATATTTTGACAGCCCCCCCTCCCCTTAACTTTTTTACAAGCATGTGATTCTTCCATGAATATTAGTAATTTGTCAATTGGACATGGAAAAATTGGTAATTTTGCTAATTTGTCACTAAAAAATTGCAAATTTCCTCAAACGAGTGTGGAAAATAAATTGTGAATAATAATCGTATAACGACGGAAAAAAATAAGAAAGAAATCACTTATCAGTTGGTCTAAAAAAAATCTTTACAAAGCACGTTTAATTTTTAAAATTTTGTGTGCATGTATTATTTTTTTTTAAATGAGGACGCTTTTACTTTTGAAACCGGTTCCAAAAGTAAAAGTGTTTTAATTAAAAATATATGTAAACAAAATCAAAAAACTGCCTTTGTATGGATTGACCTCAGCTATCCAATGCAAAAAACTCATTTAAAAATATTAAAATGCAAACGAGATACCTTAAAAAATTTCTTTCATTGGATTAACGTTAGGAAACAGGTGTTTTTGTGGGACTGAAGTATCCTCTTAAGTCTTGCCGAGGGGGGGGGGGGGGGGAGGGATGCTAGAAGAAATTTTCCATACTTGGGCACAATTTTGTTGAAAATGATCGATTTTGTGCAACAGTTTATTCATTGCATGTTAGAGCATGGTTAAAAATTTTCTTAATTATCCAACTTATAAAAACCAAGGTTTTTTTTTTTTTTTTTTTTTTTAAATTTTGCAATTTTTTGTATAAAATAACTTTTGACATTAATTGATTTTCATATGATGAAGAAAAACATTTAAAATATTTTTACAGTTGGAAGTATGCTTCTAAAATTAATGGTTTAGGAAGTATTTATCAGTCAATGAGAAGAAGGGACACCATTATATGTTCAAATCAGCAATCTTATGCCCAGATAGAAAATTAAGATAGCTAGAAATTCTGCCAAAATTTACCTTCACACAACAATCCTTGAAATTTATTTTTCTATAACAAATTAGAGATATTATTTAAAATCTACCCCCCCCCCCCCCCTCCTTATAGAGATTTATTTCTGATGATTTCAGAAGATTCAGATTTTTTGATAGACTTTTCCTTCCATTTAAATAGTTTTTTTTTTTTTTTAATGAATCTTCATGTATGTTATTGTATGCGAAAATTATGTTATTGAAAGCGATCTGGAATACTGGTGTACTGGCGAATACTGGTAATCCGTATTCTAGGACTTGCAGACATATAACCCAAAAAATGCTGTATTTTGAAATGTTCGTATAAATATGCACACATGCAATAATTTTTAAGAGTTTTAAATGTTGGTTTGAAATAAATATCGGCATATTTTTGTAGAAAGTGAATCAGGCCGGTCCAAAGACAGCTTTAATCCGGGATGGGTCTGAAAATTTCAGCCTGTGTAGGCCTTTACCCACTCAGTTATTTAAATGTATCTATATAAAATATTCTAAAATTTTACAACGTTACTAAAAGAAAATCTAACAAATGACATTTGATTTGTCAGAAATGTGAATTTCTTCACTTGAATGCTGAACATAGCTGACTGAGCAAACGCAGATTTATAATGATTTATAAAGTCTTCTAAAGAGGGTTGAAATGGACAGTCAGCAGTCAACATGACATGGGTCAATTAAATTTTAATATATCACCCCTCTCGCTGCATACTTTTTAAAATTATCAAAGTATGTTCAAAAATTTTGTAAAAAGAAATCTTTTATTAATATAGAATTAGATCATAAAAAGATCACGGAAATTGTGTGTTATGCAAGCAGTGTTTAATTCAGACACTTTTTTCAGGGAGGGATTTCTATGGCTTCGGGAGGAGGGGGGGGGGGGGGTTATAAAGTTCTTGGAGGAAATTGCACTTTTTGACCATTGAAAACAAAATATCTCAAATCTTCTGGGAGGGACTTTTTTTGGGGGGGGGGGGGGAGGGGGCGACTCTCCGGACTCTTCCTCCCCCCCCCCGCAAATTTTAATATTATTTATAAGCAAACATACATTTAAAAATCTTCATTCAAAATAAATTGTCATTAATCCTTTCAAAAATATAATCAAAATTACATATGATACTGCAAATATTATAAACAAATGATTATAAAAAAAATAAATTTACCTTTTTTATTTTTAAAAAATTTGCTGTAGGTGATACCAATGAATATCTTCAATGCAAAACTCTGCCGTGCCGTGTGCAGGCATCTAGATTTTATCAGCCATTTTATCCACAAACGTGGTTGTTTTTTTCTTTGTGAATGCTTTTTTATCCTGTTTTCTATTTCCCATAACAAATCGTTGATTAAAACAACAAGATGTGCATTCAAGCACGCACCCATAATACTACATTAATAATAGTATTTTGAAAATTTTTAAAAATACGATTGAAAAGATGCCGCGTAGTTCTTTTTCGGAGTGATAATTATGCATAAATAGATAAACAAACGAAGAAATTTAACACTTAATCCTTCCTTTGCAATCTTTCAATAAACTTCTGCTCACTCAATAACAATAAGATTAAAAAGTAAACCAGCTATTGAAACCCACCACAACACTTCGCTGGCTTTCATTTGTCAGATGAATCGTGACTACACCCCTTACAATGTGACGTCAAACTCATCACAGAGGAGAAAGCACTCACGAGTTCTTCCGATCAAAGATCGTCACGGGCCAGGAAATTTCGGTCTGTGATTCGGAAGAACTCGAGAAAAATTCTGCCCGAGCCTGCTCCGGCCCGTAGGAAAAAAAATATTGGCTTGTGACCGCTCGGTTTAACAACTAAAAGTTCCGTTCGAGCCCTGTCCGGCCCATACAAATAAATATGTATGTATGTATGTATATATATATAGATAGATAGGCGCGGCCCGAGCTAGTATAAAATTTCAGCCCGGAGAAAAAAAAAAACTATTGGACCGTCCCGGCGCGGTATAACTGCTAAAAGTTCGGCCGAGACCGACCCGGAAAAATTAAAATCTCTGCTCGAGCGTGCACCGGCCCGAGTGAATGTCTCTTACAAGTTCTGACCAGGAATACTTATCTTAGTCCCCCCCCCCCCCCATGTTTATAATCTTCATTTTTATAGAAGTGCCCGTAGGCTGCGATATTTATTTTTTTAATCTGTATTTATTGTATGTAAATTTTTTGTCATCTTTAACATTGTTAATCCATATTCCATGTATTGGAGAATAAAAAATCTGAAAAATACTATACAGTAAAATCTTTTAAGACGGAAATGCATAGGAAAGGACAAAAATGCGTTATAGACAAGTTCCCTTTTTAGCAGGTGTAAATGTATTATATATTCTTTTCTTACGTATTAGTATATTCATTTTGCACAGATCAACACATCAGTTTACGGCAGAATTCCGCCTTAGACAGGTTCCTTTTCACACGCTTTACTATATTTTAATATTTAATTGTAGAATAATGGCGATTTAAAAATGTACGCATTTTTTGAAAAACTTTTTAGGCCCGGTCAAATTTTACTTACCTTTGAACGGACCAGGCCACGCCGAGGCTATGATTTTCTACGGACTCTGTCAAAACCTGGACTGAAAATTTTGACCCGTAAAAAAGGGAAAAATTAAACCTATCCCGGCTCGATAAGGAAAAAATTAGTCCCTACCCGATCCTTCAGGAAGAAGTAAGGCCCGAGCCCGGCCTGAAAAGAGTGCAGACCAGGCCCGGCTGCCGTGAATGAAAATAAGCCCGAGCCCATCAGTGCAGATCTCTGGTTCCGATACACGAGTCGGCTTGACAAGTTTTGTTTTATGCATTAACAGGAAAAGAAATGACAGAATTATCAAATACAAGAGAACGGAGAAATTTCGGAAATGTCCGGAGGATGATTAAAAATCGGGAGACTTGGGGAGTCCGATTCTATTTTGATACAACCAAATAAAAAGCTGAAGTCATACACATAAGAAAATCTTAGAAAATGACAAAAAAAAAAAGGGGGGATATTTTCTTTTTTTTTTTTTTTTTTTTTTTTAAGCGGAAATTCGCGTTCCCACAGAAAAGTGTGACATGCCTTTGGGGGAGGGGGGGGGGGATGAAATGTTTCTTAATCTACAAAAATATATAACCATGGGCGGAAAAATATTATAACCTCTTTTGAGTTATCCACGATTTCGAAAAGCGTTCCTTTATCTTAAAAAAAAAAAAAAAAAACCTAGAAACAATAGATTTTCGAAATTTATAGAAGCACTTATAAAACTAAAATTTCTTTTACTGCCCGTAATTTTCGGAAACGTTTCAGAGTAGCTTTTACCGCGTATTAATCATTTTCCTCAAAACGAAATCTCTGTTTTAAACAAAAATTTTATTACAGATTACAGCAGGAATTTGCACTTAAAGATACCATTTGCACCAAAATAGTTTATAAAACCAATTTTCTTTTCTTTTTAATCTTTGTTATGTAAGAGTACATTTTTCATTAAAATTATGAGTTATTTTAAAAAATGGACTGAAAGAAAAAATAAAAATAATCAACAATAATTCTGTAATTGAAAAAAAAAAAAAAATAAAACGTGAAACTTAAAATTTTCAGCCATTCCACTGAAACAGACTAGCGTAAAAAAGAAAAGTATTTTTGGTCAGACCTCCTGGTATGAGACAAATTAACTAAATCGGCGTTAAAAATCAATTTTTTGTAGATATTCACTCGGGACGGTCCGAGATTTTAACTTTTTTCTGGGCCGGGCCCGTTTCAGGCTGAACTTTTAACTGTTATACCAGGCCGCGACATTAATTTTTTTCAATAGGACGGGCCGCGCCGAACTTCTAACTTTTATACCGGGCCGGGCCAATATTTTTTGTACAGGTCTGGCCGGACTTGGGCCGAACTATTAATTTTTATACCGGGCCGGGCCCGGTCTGAAACTGCCTGAGCACTCATAGCCCACTTACTTCGGTGCTATTCAGAGTGCGTTAATTTAAGAAAATGGAGACATGCACGTGATTGGTCGAGAGAAAGTTTGGAAAAATATAATAATACCAAACTTGAGAGCCTACCAGTATTGTTAAGCTAACATACATTTACACATAAGCTGATACGTCCAAGCGATTATCGCCATTATATTATTAATAATGTGCGCCGACATAGTTTGGACAAAAATTTCTAATCGGAGCATGTGCCTTCTGTGCATGTTGTTTCTTCCTTTTAAATGAACTTAAGTGCCGATTAACTACATTTTTTGCTGAAAAATTGCGTTATGAATCGACTCTTCCACCAAATTGTAACTATTTGGTTTCAGTAATTTCGGTTTTTAATTTCTCGGCCATTCTT
This sequence comes from Maratus speciosus, assembly GCA_963932465.1. Lineage (NCBI taxonomy): Eukaryota > Metazoa > Arthropoda > Arachnida > Araneae > Salticidae > Maratus > Maratus speciosus. The sequence continues at coordinate 486,986,801 of OZ010796.1, forward strand.
TTGTAAGTTAACGGTGGCAACAACTTTGTTTATTTGTAAACAAATGTGATCGCTAAATTGCAAAGTATAGTAATATTAACGAGAGTTAAAATATAATTAAATAATTATCTTGCTGATAAAGAACTGTTCTGTTAATAAAGAATTCTCCTATTGTGAGCTATTTTTTCATCTCAAGACCTTGCATTAAAGAAAAATTTTTTTCTGTTACAGGTACCTCTTTTTTTTATATTTTTAAAACTAAGTTAGTAAAAGTTGTTCTTTAATCTAAAGAACGTCTTTTAATATAAAAGAGCTTCTTTTTAGGAAATTAACTTTCGTTATACCGCGCATAAAACTGATATTTTTATGAGGAAACTATGTTCTCAAAATGGTACTTTTATTTATTTATTTATTTTTTTTGATAGAGGTAGAAAATCGTCTATAAAATACAGTCAAAATTGATGTTTTGAATCTAATTTCCGGATGAAAAAATTATGTTGTCGCATGACAAAAATCGCTTTTAAAGGGTGGGGGGGGGGGGGGGGAGGGAATATTTTTTTGAGAACCACCGTACGAATAAGTTGAGGCTATGGGTCAAACCACAGTATTTGGTCCCACGCCATCTTAATTTTTTTTATTTTGAAACTGATAAAACTTTATATTTTTAAAATCTGCAGATATTGAAGTTTCTGAAAAATGTAAACAAAGGTACTTATAACATTTTTCAATAAAAGTAATTTATAGTTAAAATTGGATTTAGAAGAAAAATGTGTTGCGGAGGGGACAAATTAAAAAATGCTATTTAAAGGATAAGTATTTTTAATGCATTTCTTTTTTTAAATAATGCTTTAAACCAACATTTTTGGTGTCATATTGAAACATTTTAAGGCTTTAATTGATTAAAAAATATAAAATTAATAAATTTAGAGAAATAGAAAATTTTGGTTGTCCCCTCCAAAACATTTTTAAATATTATTTTTTGTTTTTTTCAGTGTCAGTACATTTTTAAAAACATTCAACTTTAAACTTATCAAGTATTAGCAGAATGCAATAAATAAATTCTAAATTTGTATCAAATTCAATAATTTAAACATATATATAAAGCAAAAGAAAAATGTTTTGGAGGGGACACTTTTGTGATGGAGGGGACAGTTTTTTTTATTTTTATTCCATTTGTATTCATTGTTTACACTGAAACATCAACAAAATTCTCCTACAGTTTCTATTTGATAATGTTACTACCAAATGGCACTACTGAAGTGTATGATTTCCTTTTCTTTACATTTGTGAACTCCTGTATACTAGGTTGTACAACACAGCATTTTGACCATGTGCTTCTCATTTTGTTGTCATTCTCAGTCTAGTGCATAATTGAGTGTGATTCTAAAATATCTTTCTTAATTGGTAGGAAAATTTAAAAAATATATTTCATTTTAGCAAAGTTTCTAAAAAATATGGCAAAAACAGCCACACAAAGATCAAGAGAATACAAGAGAGAGGATAAGTTAGATTCAGCTTTGCATGAAACACAGAAGAAAGAAACAGATGGAAAGTAAGGGCTGCTAAAATGTAAAAAGCAGTAAGGACACCAGCAGAAGAAAAATAAAAGGAAAGAGAAAGCAAGAAAAAAATAGAAAAGCAAACTGGAGGACAAAAAAAAAGTAACAATATTACTCCAGAAAATCCATCCCCAGGTTATTAGAATTCTCCAGCTTTAGGAAAAGCACTTTCCAAGGCAAATAAGAGTTTACCAAAGGAATCACCTAAGAAGGTATACTCATAAGGTACTTGCAAAAATTGTTCAAAATTTAACTCCACGCAGAAAAAACAGATCGAATTTCACAATGTTCTGTTAAAAGGTGCAATTTACTTCAAGAAAGAAAACGACGAGCTGATGCCATTCAACATACAGCTTTTTTTTAACATGATGACATTAGTCAAATGTTACCTGGCATCAAAGATTCCATCCTGATATGTAATGGTAAATTTAAAGAAAGAAAGCAAAAAAGAGTTTTAGAAATGTCTTTAAATGAAGCATATTTTTTGTATTGTTCTTCTTATACTATGCAAAGTATTGCAATTACTAAATTCCGAATGTTAAGACCTAAGCATGTGATGCTTGCTTCACAAAAGCACCAAGAACTGTGCTATTGCATTTACCATGAAAATATTGACTCAATTCTTCATTATTTCCATAACAAGTCTTGTGTGATGCAGGTTAAAGAAGCAAAAGAGTAATGCAATTTAACTTTATGTGAAGGAGATAAATGTGCAGAACTCTGTATTGATTGTCAGTGTATGGACTGCGGTGTTGAAGTTATTGAAATACATTTTGATCAATTTGACTTTGATGATAATGTTAGTTATCATCAATGGATCAACATTGAAGGCAGCATAGGCGTAGAGTTATATGGGCCCGTGGGGCTCGGGCCCCTCCAATAATTTTTTCAGATGGGCTATATTTTTTATGCCAACTGACATAGAGAAACACTCAGATTTTGGAATTTCATGTAATTTACAAAAGTTTTTAGCGTATAATGTTTACGATGGATTATTGATATTTCTCTAAATTCACTGTTTAATTTTATTCTTTGTAAACAAGTAAAACAACTGAAAAATTTTAGCGTGGCGTATGGGAAAAAACTAAGCACTCTCCATTGTGGATTTTTCTTCCTTCTTTGGACACTGGGCACACTTTATGTGAATAATCTCTTTTTCTGATTCGGCGTCATAGACACAGGGCAATAAATTCACGTTTTTAACGGACAACAAATGGTGTCCGATATGATCTTATTAGAGCACAGATAAGATGGTTCGTTGTTTCCCGAACCTACAAAAAATGTGGCTCTAATTTACGAACTTTGAAGTACTCGGGAGAGGGGAGAGGAGTTAAGTTTTGTTGCAAATGATGAAACCAGAAGCCAGGAAGAATCACCAGTGTCTCCAAAGCGTAGAATATAAAGGGAGAAATTCTTTGTCTCTAAATCATGTATAAAGCTCATATTTATTAAAATAGTCCAAATCTATCAAGCGGTCACTCTGTGGTAAATGATGATTCACCAGGATCTGGTAATAATAAACAGGACATATTCAGCTGTTCTTATTTGGGCCGAGCAAGAAACCCTTTCTCAGGCCCATTTTCTTTCATTAATATCGGGCTGAGTACGGGCCAGATCTAAATCTTTTCTGTAAAACCCGGCCCAGGACTAAACTTCATTTTTTTCCGTGCCGTTTCGGACTGGTATTTGATTCTATTTTCCTGATGTTTTTAAACTTTTCTATGTTCATAGGAAAGTATCTATCTGTACATGCATATTCATGGCAAACACAGCAGGGCCGCTTTTTCGTGCGCAAACCTGTAGTATTTGTATTATACATTTATAGACTAACTAGCTGATGTGCCCGGCGTCGTCCGGTCCGTCGAAAAATAGAAGAAATACGAAAAAACTCAAAAAATTGTAATAAAAAATCTTCGAAAAAAAAAACAAAAAAAAGCTGCACGAATTCCAAATAAGTTGAAATGAAAAGAAACGAAAACAAAATTTACTATTTTAGGCTAGAAGACAACCGGATTCCTTTTACTAATTTGGAAAAATTGTAGCTAATCGCGAAAAAATTGGTTAAGTATAAAGGGAGGAACGAGGGGAGGGGGGTTAACCCCCTTAATTTAGATCAATGGGTTTATCATGCAGAATTACCCGATTTGCTTCAAATTTTGTATACCGTTTTTTTTTTCGTAAGCCGCTTCCCTGATTAGATTTGGAGGTTCATTGGTTAAGTATAAAGGGTGGGGGGGAAGGGGCTAACCCTCCCCCATTAATTTAAATTACTGTGTTTTTGATGCAGAATTATCTGATTTGCTTCAAATCTTTTTTTTTTTTCTAGGTTCATTCTGATAAAGCGCAACCCTGATTACTTTTTGGGTTTCATTGGTTAAGTATAAAGGGAGGGGGGGGGGGGGGGCTAATCCACCAAATTAATTTAGATAAATGGATTTTACATGCAGAATTATTAGATTTCTTTCAAATTTTTTTCTAGGTTCATTCTGATAAAGCGCTTCCCTGATTAGTTTTGGAGGTTCAATGGTTAAGGGTGGGGAATGGGGGGGGGGGGGGGTTACACCACGTATTTTAGATCAATAGGCTTATCATGCAGAATTACCTGATTTGCTTCAAATTTGGTATACAGGTTTATTCTGATAAGGCGCTTCCCTGATTAGATTTTGAGGTTCATTAGTTAAGTATAAAGGGGGGGGGGGTTATCCTCCTTAATTTATTTTTCAAGGGCATTATTCTTTGAAATAAAAGTATATTATACAATAAGTGTGAATAGCCTGTGAGGTCAATGATATTATTTTAACTGGGCACTTTTCTTTTTCTTTACTACTTTTCTCATCATGGTAAATAAACAGTTAAATTCATCATTGAATATGACTCTGTTTTTAACTCTAGACCTTTTTCATTCTGTGTCAGTAAAAAAAAAGTGTGTATGTTGTTAGAGTGGTACTATTTGGGTGGGCTACAGGGAAGTCCCCCCCCCCCTTTCCCTTAAAAAATTTAGATTGTAGCGACCATAACAAGTCAGACAAAAAAAAAAAAAAAAAACCCAAAGAAAAAATGCGTCAGGCATAGATTATAAAACTCCAACACATTCAGAATAATGTAAACAAACTGCACCGTTTGAAAAATTTAAATATTGCGTCTAATTCAAACGCATAACACATTTCAAAACCCAATTTCAGCTGTTTCCATCTACAATCGGAAAATTATCCAAATTTTTTTCAGCAGCCCTATATATGATATATAGATTTTATCTATTAACTAGATGCATGCCAAAATTTAGTTCACTTAAGAAATACATATACTTCAGTTCAAAATTCCCCTTCAGCAATTTCCTCTAATAAGGAGAATGGTACGTGAATACTTTTGTGCAGTCCCTGTATATGAGGTATAGAATTTATAATGAGTAACATGAAAAAAATTAGTTAAATTTAAAAGGGCATACCGAATTTTAAAACATACACTGCAGCAATTATTACTCAAAGACAGTACTGTAACCTATTTATTTTGTGTGTCCCTGCAAATGAATAAGAAATGCTATGAATGCATTGTTCTAACGTGATCGTAGTGAAATTCAGTGATTTATATAAGTTTCAATACATTTGAAATAGTGCAATGTCATTAAAATACTCTGCAAACAATTTTTCCCCCATATATCATATTGTAATGGAATATTTTTGACTGCCCCTGTAAATGAACTATTAACCCTACATAACCGTTATCAATTGCATAAAAATCAGAGTATATTTACCAGAGTTGGAGCGTGCACAGACGGACAGACAAACCGAATGCATAAACACTTTCAACTTTGTTGGGAAGTATTCAAGAAAGAAAGAAATCATAAAATGTATTAAAATAGTTCACTAACTTTTTAAATAAAAAAAAAAAGTGTGTTTTGAGTCATTCGAACTTTTTTGTGTGTAAAATATGTACCTCTTTTAAAAAATATTTCTTTCTATTTTAAATGACCTCCCGGGGTGTCAATTTTCTGACGACGCCGCGAATTAAGTTACAGCAAGATTCGACCTCATTTGAAGGCTTGACCGAAGATGAAACTACTCACGGCCCCTCAATTGGTAGGGTCTATTTCTGATCTGAAACTATTAGGGGCCATTCCCCCAAGGGGGTGTGGAAATTGATTTTTTCATGTGATATATCGTTTCAAAGCTTTTGACCTGTACATTATTAAGCACTCACTCCTCTCCTCTTAACTCATTTTTACATCAGTACAGGGCGTTTTAAAGTTTTAATTTGTTCATGACTGTCGCATACAATTTTCCAAAAATTTACATAGCAAATCTCAACAATTAACAGCTTCTCCCCCTTTTCCACACAGTGAGTGGGTACGTATTTCAGTCAAAATCGAGTTAAAGGTATGAAATCATATAAATTTAAGGATAATTTGTAAATATATCCATGGACCCAGGCAACGCCTGGCGGGTCAGCTAATATATATATATATATATATATATATTAGCTCTCTCTCTCTCTCTCTATATATATATATATATATAGAGAGAGAGAGAGATAGAACAGTCTTCTTACTTTCCTGTTTATATTTGAATTTAATAACCTTATAAAAACATACAAAATATGTTCAAACAAAACACAAAGTTTATTTGGCTTAGATGCCGTATATCCCCTTGGCTGCCATCCTGGATGTTTTGAGATTTCTTGGCGATCTTTATCAATATGGAACCTGTGTGACGTGGGTGTTCTGGAAACCCAGTTTTTCAGCAAGATTGTGCTTGAGAAGGATTTTGTTTGAGATTTTGTGTATGTGCTTTGATATCGTGTTGTATCGTTCTGTCTTTTTATTTTTATGTTAAATTTATTGGATGTATTTGATTGACTATGAGTTCTGTAGTCTGCTTAAATGCTCTTGCTGATGTAATTACTGGGCTCCCAACAAATTTCAGTCCTCAAAAAGGGGTAAAGGGGACCAATTTTATTTAAAAAGGGGACTTTGGGGGACCATTTTTATTTAAAAAGGGGACTTCGGGAGACCATTTTTATTTAAAAAGGGGACTTTGGGGGACCATTTTTATTTAAAAAGGGGACTTCGGGAGACCATTTTTTACTAAAAAAGGATCACAAGTGTAAAAACATTGCACCAATTTTCCTAAATATGCAAGTAGATTTTTTAAATTACCTCAGAAAATATGTTAGATGGTTATATTTATAAGATGTCATTAAACAATGTATACATGATAAACTATAATGTTCATCGGAAAAAGCATAGCATGGAAAAGTCACCTGGGGAGTGATCAAAACCAATATTGAATCATCAGTTATTCATAAGCAACTTACATATCAAATCTAAATCCATCAAAAAGTGGAAATTATTTTCATGATTCCAATACATTCTTCTGATAAACTAGAGGGCTCTGCCCCTACAACCTACGCTCACCAAATCCCATTCAGACACCGCAGACTCTAAAAACACGCTAATTTGATCCACTTTATAAAGATTACGGAAGATTGAATAATAATTAAACAACCAATGATGATCTCACTGTAAACAGATTTCCATTCATTTCCACTTCACTGAGGGACTTTAAGGTATAATCAGCTGCTCTTGAGACATTTAATGGCTGTTTTCGCGATTGATTAAATAAGATCAGTAAACAGCATTTGAAAATCAGCTTATATAAAATGAACAAATCAAACAGAGTTGTTGACTTTTGGATTTTTTTTTAACATAAGAAAATTGTCTTAAATAACAAATTTTAAATATATCGATTTAAATCAGACGTAATTTTTACCAAAATTATATTTCTCTCTTTAACATTCACATGAAAATATTTTTGTTGTTAGAAAGGAAGTATTATTTGCGCTGTCTTAGAATTGACAACACTAGTTAAAAAGATCACCACAAAATACTAAATAAATCTCTCGTGTAAATATACTTTTAAATGTTAACTGCTTGGCAATATTATTTGGGCTAAAATGCCCAATGTGATGCAATTTCTCCTATTTATTGCTTTTAATTAACACATATTAATGTTAATTTTAAAAAATTTCTTTCTTTTTCAATATTCACATGTAAATACAATTTGTGACAAAATTTTAAATATTTTCTTTCTTTTAAAATGTGATAATTGAATTCTTATTTTAAAGTTTTATTTCTCTTTTTAATAGTCACATGCAAATACATTTTTAGTTAAAAGGAAATAGTATTTTTTGTGCTGTTTTTACAATTGGCAACCAGTGACCCAGAGCCGAAAAATTTTTGATGTTCCAGCTCCACTCCCAGATAAAATACTGTGGCTCCGGCTCCGACAATCTGCTCTAACTCTGCTCCGACTTCGCGCTTTTGAGTTGCAGATTTTAATTTACACAGTTAATTTTTTGCTCACAAATTCTTCCTTTACCTTCATTAAAGATCTGACAAAATTCATTTTTCTTCTCATCTAACTTGAAATGCTTGGTCAGAAAATCTGACATCTTTTAGCTTTTACTTTTAAAAAAGAAAGTTTGGTGGAGTTTTAAACAAAAAAAAAAAAAAAAAAAATCTTAAATGTCTTCTACACTTTTCAAACAACCAAAATTATGCAACTACACATGTAATTAACAGGCAGCCATATTTGTTTTCAAATAGTGTTGCCACTTAGTACAATAGTGCTCAAGTAAGAAAGTAGAAGTGAAGTAGTGTTGTCCTGTTTTTGTGAGAAGTTTTCTATCTCTAATAATACCCCCCCCCCCTAAAAAATGATATAATTAATATACTGAATATTGATGTAATTATAATATTTTAAGCCTAGAAATGTAAAAGACTGCAAAGATTCAAAAGAATATTAAAAAACTGAATGAGCCCTGGAGCTGGGGAAAATTTAGAGCTCCAGCTCCGACTCCAGGGAAAACACAGCTCCAGAGTGCTCCAGGTCCCTGTTGGCAACAATTTAAAATAATGACCTTTTCTAAATGTAAATAAAAATATCTATTGAAATGATGAAAATTTAAATAAAAAATTGAAAGCAAAAAAATCAGTTAAAACAAAATAAATAAATGCAGACTGTACACCACAAACTTGTAATGTATATCCTTAGAAAAAAGGATTAATTCCTATGCATAGTTTTTGTTCAGATATAACTTTTTAAATTGAATGATTTTGACCAACTTTAACACTAAAACCAACTTTAACATTGAATCTCTCTTAAAATAATTCTTTGATTTAAAAACTGTCTGCATCATCAAGTTTATCAATCATTTCTGTATAATATGAGTACTACCCATGTTCATATTTTTTTATGCAATAGTTTTTTTAATATCAGCGAAGAAAGAACTACGGTCACAAAAAAATTCATTAACTGCAGTGGTGGTGACAGTTACTGTTTTTTAGAATATAGAAATATATACTGAAGAGAGCATAAGAAAAAAAAAAAAAAGCAAGAAGACATTGTAATTAAGAGTTCCTTTAATAGATTGGATACTTCTCCGTCAAAATTGAAAGCAAAACTACATCTGTATTAATAAAGGTAAAAGTTTGTCTGTGTACTAAAGAGACTGTTGCACGTAGAGCTACAAGATTTGGCAGGAAGGTACCTGTTTGTCTAAATTAGTTTTTGGATTTTTTTTTTATTACTTTTTTTTTTTTTTTTTTTTTGGATTCTGCGGCAATTTTTTGACATTCATAAAAGGAACTGAGTTTCACACTTTGTAAAATGCCCTAATGTGATTGTGTTGTTAGATTTCAATTTTTAACGAATTTTTGCCCCTTTTTTTGGTATGTATATATGCATGTTCTGCAGCGATTTTTTTCACATTAGTAAAAGGAATCAAGTTCCAATGTTTTAGCCCAATATAGTAAATGTTATCCTTCTTTTAAATCAAGTTTCAGAATCTGTACAGCAATTTTTGAATTTTTATGTGATTTTTTAATTCTTAAAAGGAATCTAGTTTCGATGTTTTAGCCCAGGAATTGGTACAGCACTTAAATTTTTTATGCAGTTTGAAGTTTTTTTTTTTTGTTGTTTTTTGTGTGTGTGCATTCTGCGATAATCCTTTGACATTCGGTTTAAAAAACTGGTCATGTGAGTAACAGGTCTGGCTAAAACATGTCTATCCTTGATAAATAGAAAGTGGATAATAAAAAAAAGTCTCCCCTACTCTGTTTTGTGGAGGATAAATAGGAGAATTCAGACAATTTCTTATTTACTTGTTTCCAAGAACATAAAGGATTTTGCTTTTACGAGGTAATAAGCAGGGTCGGCGCAATATTACACAGGGCCCTGGCAAAGGAGTTAATGGGACCTAACGTATACTGCAATACTGATCTAATAAAATTTACTTTTAAATTTTATACATCATAGAATAATATATGAGGTCGTGAGTTTCAAAACTCACCTTATCCAGAAAATCAAATCTGGGGAAATCGTGAAAAACCTCTAACTGCATCCATTGGTTTTCATTATAGATCAAGATTTTACAAGGGCTGAAATACAAGATAAAACTAGTTTCTTTGCAGACTGTTGTGTTATTTCAATGGAAGTTTTTAAATAGAATAAATTTAGAGAAAACTCGATTTTTTAAATTTGTGATAAAGGCGAGTTTAGAAACTCACGTCCTCGTATAATATAGATAATAAATGTACCAAAATACCACTTATTTCACATATGATATGCATAATTAATTTTAATTTCGAAAAATCTTCTATACTTTACAATACTTTAAATATTTATTTTTTACATTCACAGTTACTTTCAGCAAATCTATAAATTCTTAATACTCCCTTTTTTTATCATAAAGAAACATTTAAAAACAAATGTAGATAAAAAATATACTGAGGAAACGTTATTTCGAATTCTGTACACTTGGCATCCGGGGCAGTTGCCCCATTTGCCCGATGGTTGCACCGGCCTGGGTAATAATATACATAAAAAATTTAGCTTTCTCTTTGATGAAAAGAATATCCTTAAGCCAAAGAAACATGCTATGATAATTTGGATGTTTGAAAAATAAATAATGAGAATGGAAGAAATATTTTAACTCTTGATTCAACAGAAAGTTTTCTGTAAGGGTAATCGTCTTGTTTGAAAGAAATTGCATTCCAATAATTAAAAATATGCGAAAAGGCATTTTACCTTTTAAACAATTCAGAGTTGTGAGCTTTTTCATTTTTCTTAGTTTGTATCTTCTATCTCCTCCTGATTCAATGCTTCTCTCATTCAAAATGTTCTATTATTTTGGGCAGCATGCCAAGGTCTGTCTTTGAAGACAGGTCAAGCAGTAGCTTAATATAGTAACTTTTATGTTCTGCGATTTTTTAATTTTTAGGATTTTAATAAGATTTCTTAAAATTTGTCTGTATTCCATGGTGATTTTTTAACATTCGTGAAAGAATTCCAGTTACAATGCTTTAGCCTGCTGTAAAAAAAATTTTGTCCTTAGTGATTTTTGAGCTTTTTAGTTTTTTTCTGCGGTGATTTTTTCAGTCTCTGAAAGGGGACCAAAATGCATAAAAGGGGACTTTGGAAGGGGAAAAGGGGACCACTTGAGAGCCCTGTAATTAAGAAATATGAGAAAATTTTGAATGATAAAGGAGGTTTGTTTACAATGCGTAGTCATAAGCCTATTTTGGAAAATGAAGATTATGCTAGGAGGTATTTCGTGCTTGAGCCTTCAAGAAAGATGTCTGTTAAGGTATGTTGATAATTGTGTATATTTTGTTGTTTTATTTTATAGTAATGTTTTCTATTAGTCGTTTATTGTATATTTCTCATGCATTTTGGAGATTGGTGCACAGCAACATATGTGCATTTACTAACTGCGGCTTTTACGAGTTTCGTGCATTTTTGTGATCGCAGCAGAAGGAATTAGCTGAATTCAGTGATATCTTTTTTTGGTTAATGAGCGTGTAGCGCTCATATGATGTTTAGTGATTGCCACTTTAACGAGTTTTGTTTATTATTTACATTTTATTTTCATTAAGCCTAACATGCGTTAACATTTCGTTACATTTCCCTTAACAATTTAGGCTTAATGAAATGCCCTAACATTTCATTAAGCCTAAATCGGTGTTGCTTGGCAACATTTACTACTTGTCGGAAAAGGGGTTTTCACGCCAAAAAAATTTTCCAAGATGGCGGGGATGGGGCCCTGGGAATTTATGACATCTGTTCTGTTTATTTTTTTTAATTTAAATTGTGATTTAAATTATTTGATTAAAATCATTTACACCCTGAAATAATGTATTTAAATTTAAATATTGATTTTTAAGGGGCCACTTCACTGAAACATCCTGACAGAGGCATCACTATGGGGGGGGGGGAGTCTCCCCCTCCGACATTTGTAAACTTAGAAAATTGTAGATTTTTGAAAGTCTTTCTTTAAAAAAAAAAAAAAAAATAGTAAAACAAATATGCCATTATCATTCTTTTGGTGACTTCTTTTTTGAGTGTTGTAACAGTTAAATAATTAAAAGAAATACAAAAAGACAGCAACAAGACAACCTGTTATTGTGTTTCTCTATTCTATGAAAATATCATTCATCTACCAGACCTTAATTTCTCTACTCCTGTTCATCAGCAGCTGACTCTAATACATATTGCACCATCATAATATGAATTTCAGGAGAGCCTTGTGAGTGAACACAAACTTTATTTACAGTAATAAAGCAACACATAAAACATAAAATTTGCAGTTGTAATTTACACGGGTTTTTGAAGAACCTTGGGTTATTCCCTGTGAAGTCCTTGGGTTATTCCCTGTGATGTCCTTGGGTTAAGTACAAACTGTACTCTAACTTGATTATTTTAAATTGAGATGCCTACCAGAGTTTTCCTACTCTGTGTAACCTGCCCTGCAGATTGGATAGAACCTATGCTTTTGAAAAGGCAGAGAAGTGATCCCCTCTAAAATGCGTTTGAAGTAAAAATCCCTGAGAGCATGAGGTCCAATGAGCAATTGTATACATTCGGAAGCTGTTTTCTTCATTGTTTGCTGCTACATAGGGGAATTTGGAGTGCTCCAAGACATAATATTCATGCTATCTAAAATACTGTCAGAGTTACTCTTGGTTTAAGTTATATCTTTTATACTGGCAAATGGACATTTTGGAGTGGAATTTATTTTAAGTCAAAGTAGTGTGTTAAAGATTTTTATGAGATGCAGATTGCATCGGCTTTCTGTGTGAAAGAAATATTTAGGTTAATATTTGAGTCTATTGAAAGTGTTATTGAGTAAAGGCAGGCAAGATTTGACAATATCCTTTATTTCCTCCAAAACTTTGTTCCTTTCTCAAAGATTTCAAAATAATGTCATTCTTATTAAGAATCAATGGCATTATTTTCATACGAAGAGAGATTATGATTCGCACACAATAGAAGACAAAAAATTAGCAAACCTTTAACTAATGCTGGTTGACTAAAAAGAAAAGAAAATTGTCATTTCACGATAGATCTCTAAAAATAAAATAAACATTCCAATTTACAAATATATCATTGACACAAACAACGAACGAACAATAAATTATTCATGTCTCTTCCGATTGGCATGGCAATAGGTGTATATTTAAACTTTTATCAAGCAAATCATTACCATAAAATCCCAATTGTAAGCCCTCCTCCTACTTTTAAGCAATTTTTATTTTATTTTCGCTCCCAAATATAAGCCCCTCCCCCTTCCTTTCACAAAATTTTTTGTAGGAAAAAAGACTGTTTTGGCGAATTTCTAATGTTTTCACATAATATTAATGAACCCCACCCACCCCTCTGCAGGAAATGTCATCTTTCTTTCTCTGCTCTCCCACCCTCCTCAGTACAAAAAGTTTAAAATCGTGGAAATCTTAATACTATTATTTATTTAAAAATCCTGTCCTATTTCTTACAGTTGAACCTCAAAAATTCAGAATCGGCGGGACCGTGGCGATTCCGGATTTTGGAAGTCTGTTAACAAATATTTTTCATGGCAATATAATAATATACAAAAGCATTTTTTCCCCCTAGTTCAAATAAACGACGATAAAATTGCTGAATTAAGTTATAAAATATGAATGATACACTAAAACATAACACTTATGCTGAAATTTAATATACATATTAAAACACAAATTAAAATATAGTACACAATAGATAATACAGAAGTGATTTTATTCCAAATTTTCAAAAAATTTAAGTCATTCGGTTCTGAACATTAAAGAAATAGCCACCAGTCCGAAAAATGGGACATAAAAAAAGAAATCTGGATGAGAAAACAAACTTCTTAACATAAAATCCTCTTAATGGATGTTAAATATATGAGTGAAATCGTGTAGTTTACATCACGAATTCTTTATCTGAGAAGGTTTACTGCCATTTCTAGAGTTTCATGAAAAGGGGGGGGGGGGGCGGTGTTCTTTGAGATAACATGTAAAATTGCGCAATTTTCCGAGAATATATTTAGATAATTTCTTCAAACAATCTTAGAAAAATATTGTGAATTTAGTCACATATCTAAGAAACAATTAGAGATTTTTTTTCCAACTGATCATTGTAAAGAGCTGCTAATTTAAATAATCGGTTAAAGAGAGAAAAATATCAAATTTGTCTATCATTCAGCGAAAAAAATATCGCGAATTTTGTCATAGGTTGCGGAAAAAAAAAAAAAAAAAAAAAAAATCAGAGTTTCGATGAACTATCAAAGAAAAATATCACAAATTTCGTCAAAAGAGGGAGGGGAAAAAATAGTGTATTTTGTCAGTCTGTCATGGAAAAATATCATGAATTTCGATGAACGATGCTCCAAAAAAGTCAATTTTGTCAATCAATCACAGAAAAAATTGCCAATTTCTGCAAACGATCGTGAACTGAAAAAAAGCAAATTTTGCAAAGGATTTCGAGAAGAGAGAGAAAAAAAAAGAGACTTTTGTCAAAAGATCGCAAAAATCTCATCTTGTTTTCTTATTTTCCTACTGCAGTTCTTTTCAAAGAAACAAAACAAATGAACAACACATCGAGATCGGCAAATGTGCGCGTCAAGTTCATAGGGCAATGTGTCACTCGGTTGATCATTCTGTTGGAGAAAGAGTAGGTGTTAATAGAGTGACTATCAAGTGTTTATCTTTCAGTTCAATCAAAACAAAATGAAATTGCATGTTTGTTTCTTTAGTTATAAATATGTACTTTAGCAACTTTATTTGAATTAAAAATATATGAAGCTTCGAATCATCAATGTGTCAAGTCTTTTTTTTATGCTGTTTTTTATCTTTCCAGTTTTTGTAATAATTAGTCTTTAATTAACGGTCAATCATATCTATATTTATTTATTTAGTGCTTATAGGTGAAAGAATTTAACTGCATTTGGTGAGAAATATGAAAGATACGGCAGTCTTACTTTAAAAATTAATGAAACTGAAATAAAAAAAATGTCCGGATTTTAGAGATTTCCAAAATTTGGATGTCTGGATTATCGAGATTCAACTGTATTTTGTAGCAAGGTGAGTGATCTAAAATCTCATGTACATAATCTCATACAAGGATCACTTATCTAAAATCTTCATCCTCTTTGAAATTTTTCTCCATCCTTTCTCCCCAAATGGGGGTGGTGTGTGTGTGTGTGTGGGGGGGGGGGGGGTCTAAGTATGAAGAAGGAAAGCACAATATTTTTCTGCAGTTTGGCTGTTCTAACCCTTGAATTACATGTGCATTTTATGATTAAATAGAGCCAAAAAAAGTAAAAACAATCTGTTTTTAAATATACTGTGTGTGTTGAGGGGGGGGGGGGGCAAAAAAGAAAGTAAAAAAAATTGGGAGGAGGGTGTGAAATAATTTAGGTGGTTATTTAAATATTTTAAGACAAAATCACAAATCAAGAAGAAATTTGAAAAAAATTACAGATTTTAAACTGCATGAGATGCAGGACAGGATAGGATAGGAGAGACAAGCTTATGACTGGAGAATGACTTATTCATTAAATATTGTTGCAGTAAAATAACAAATAAGCTCCTTTGATACTTCTAAAAATAAAACTATTAATGAAGTCACTATGAAAAGGGTTGTAGCAAATTATTTCGCGGGTTTCTTTGAACATATAAAAAATCATTTAAGAAATTTTGGCTTATGTTTGATCGCGAAGCCGCCTCCGAAATTAAAGATGCTTTTAAATACTAAAATTGATCCGATTAATAGAGATGACCTCTCAGGGGTTTATATGATACCATTCATTAGGGAGGAAGGAATCAAAAATCATTATATTTGGTATAACCAAGCGAAAATTCAATATCAGATGCAAAGAACATATAGCTGACATAAAATACAATAGAGGCAATACTGCTTTATCCCGGCTAAATCAAATAGAGAACATTAACATACTTTTTCACGAGAGTAAAATCATCTACAGATCTAATTTTTATTTACAATTATTCATAAAAGAGTCCATTGAAATTTATTTAAGAGGTTCAGGAGTTTGTAACGATACTTTATCCTTTCGTATCCCGAATTTATGGGTTGAATGGTTAGATAAATTATGCCATCGTGATATAGAGAGAACACGAGCCATCGCGAAAATATAGGGCGCGTTACATGATTACTTGTTTATTTTCGATGATTTTTTTCCTTTTTCCATTTTTCATTATGCATTTGTAATTTTCTATTATACATTCTGACGACGACTCAGAAAATGAGTTGAAACATGTAAATAAAGAGTTTTTAATTTACTTTTAATGTGTTTTTATAGCGTCTTTTAAGCAAATAAATATTTTAATATGATATGCTTATAGGGAGTTTTTAAACACGTAAATATATATATATATATATATATATATTTTTTTTTTTTTTACGCACATCGTTGGCATCTGACGCCTACATTCAGATGATCAAAACCCTATTTTAATAATCATATTAGGTAATGAGATGTTTCCATGTTCCGAAGTTTTCCCATAAGTTAACATGGGATATCATGATCAGGAAGTTTCAGTGAAGCGACCAGGGGCGCGCTAGCAGTATCCGGCACCTGTGTGCAGAACTTCAATTGGCGCCCCATATTCCTAACCCCCCTCCACCCCCCAAAAAATCAATTTTTTTTCCCAAGATTATAAATGCATAGCTGCCAAGCCAACCTTCCGGGGTTTTTCTCCAAATCAAATAAACTAATTTGGAACCAGAAAATGTATTTAATGAAATGTGTCTTGTTTCCACAGGGTTCTTTTTTACTTCATTTATTGAATTAAATTTCTGATTAAAAATATTGTTGTTTGAATTAA
The DNA here is from genome assembly GCA_963932465.1 of Maratus speciosus. Lineage (NCBI taxonomy): Eukaryota > Metazoa > Arthropoda > Arachnida > Araneae > Salticidae > Maratus > Maratus speciosus. The sequence goes on from OZ010796.1 coordinate 487,003,517, forward strand.
AAACTAAGGAATGTTGTCAGCTATGCAAATAACGGACATCCCTAAAAGGTGAGTGCTTCAGCTGTTTGCTCTCTCTCCCCACAATGGCATACCTCCTAAGTAAATCAGCTTCTTTTACCTCCATCACTCCCGGAATTTTTAAGATCTGATCTTGATTTATATTTATACTTAAAACAGTTCAAATAAACTTGAATTTGGAAATATAGCTGTGTTGAATTAATCAATGGTAGGACTATGACACAAAGAATGGGGTGCTTGTAATACAGTAAACACACATAAAAGTAGAGAAACATTTTCTCAAATTATGATGTTTGTAATGTACCGGAACGCGCATTATAGTACTTTATTTCTTTAAAGTAATGTAACATCAATTAAGGTGCGCCTTAAACAATTACCACACGTAGATCATAATTAGGAGTGCTTTCGAAAATGTTCCAGTCCCGGAACATTTGATTTTATATTAGCAAATATAATACTTTTATTAGCACGTTATAGTACTTTTATTCCTTTTAAAGTAATGGAACATCAATTAAGATGCATCTTAAGCAATTACCACTCGTAGATCATAATTAGGGGTGCATTCGAAAATGTTCCAGTTCCGGGACATTTGATTTTATATTAGGAAATATAGAACCCCTATGCAGGCTAAAGTTTCGCCCGGTCTGTGTGCGATGGCTAGCAGAATATAAGGCACATACGAGGCTCAATCTTTTTGTGAGGATAGTCGAAAGCCTCACCTGATGCACCGTGCACCTAAGTTTCAGAATTTTAAATCTCTAATAGTTGAAAAATTAATTAAAAAGTACAAATTAAAAGAATGAAAAGTATTCATAATTCAAAAAGAGCATAGATATTTTTCAAACCGCAGAGAACTTCTTCAAAAACTCGAAGATAGGGGAGGGTTAATAGAATTACAGAGCTGCTAGGGTGATAAATGTACTGGGACTTTTTAAAAAGAACTGTATCTTAAATTCTACTGGTCCTGACAACTCGAAAATTGCACAGCCAGATGCAAAAAAAAAAAAAAAAACCTTTCAGAACTTCTAAAAATTATTCTGGTGCGGTTTGAGGAAGTAAAAAAATACACGAAAAATCGATTTGTAAAAAATCTTTTTATTTCCTTCGAAAGAAAGGTTCGAAATCTCTTCCATGGACGCCAGGTGTTCATTGCAGGCAATCAAAGTCTTTCAATAGTAGACATTTTCGAACAAATATAAAATTTTCAAACTATAAATTTATGGATTTAATTTGTATTCATCCAGATACAGAATTTTTTGCTGCTTTCAAATATGTACATTTCTTCACGGTCGCTCAATTACAACATTAGATATTAATTATTATTTCATTAGTTGTACGATTCCTTTCAAACTCTCAGTTTAAAAGACCACAAATGATTTTATAATATGATTCTTTGATGATTCTATGAAAAACTATCTAAAAAAACGTGGCACAGACTAAAGTGGCCATGCAACTTTGCGACGTCCTTTCGAAGCGCACTTGGCACAATGACAAGATTAAACTTTGTACAAGATCTTTGTTTTAGGTAAGATGAATCACAATGATAAATAGTCAGCGTTTTTCATTTCAATTGAATTCAATTATTGAAGGCAATTATTGAAAAATATTTGATAAAATAATTCCAAGTTATTTGCAAAGTCTTATTATTCATTTAACGAGTATATTTTGTAAGATTGCAGTTAGTAATTAATAAATTTATTGTATGAACTCTCTGTACGTGAGTGAAACTCGCTCTTGATCGATTATTCTTTGTTCGAAGCAAAAAATCTATAAAATATACAATTAAAATTTCAATAAAACGTAATTCATTTTGAGATTGCTCTCAAAAACATGTTTCCCGACTGCAAATGACATGAAACGTTCTTACATGCTCATGCGTTCGTTTTTTTTTTGTATATATGCATTGCATACAATGATAGGCATAAGTGTTAAATTTGTTTGGAATCGAATGGAGTTTTTCATTTCTTTTTTTACATGCATTGCATTTTGAGTTGCATCCTGTTTTATTTATTTATTGTTTTTGTTATAATGTAGCCGATTGCTATGATTGATGTGCTTTTTTCGGCAATTTACTTTTACATGGGTACCGTACATAACCTGGAGGCTTATGTTGCTTTACTATTCTGCAATATAATATATAGGGTCAGGTGGGGGAAAGTGGTGGTAATCTAAAAAAATGCATTTTTTTCACAATAAATGTACATATTTTTACTTTTTTTTCAATTAATACATAATTGGAGTTTGTGACAAATATTTCTATTAAGATTTGTAAATCTGGCAACAAGTTTACTGTTGTTTATCTTCTTTTTTACATATATGTGCAGTTTGTTCTTAACACATGGTATTGATAAACTTTGTTCTTGATCCTTTCTCACTTGAAAAAATTAGTATATTTTGATACATTTCAGTAGAAGAACTTTTTAAAAACAGATTCATGCATCAAGGTAAGAATTATTTTATTATTTCAATTTTTTATGATTTTTTTTCTGAGGTGGGGGAAAGTGGTGGCATAGTTAGGCTTAGCTCAATGTTGTATGATGATTCAATTTTAGACTGTAGATGTGATTAATTTTTAAAAATGGGCTGTAAAAAAAGTATTAATCTAAAAAAAATAGGCTTTATATATAAATTTTAATCTTAATATGATAATACAATTAAATTAAAAGTTATATTTTACATAGGGTCAATGGGCCCATGGGGTAAAGTGGGGGTATATTGAAAAAAAACCTATTTTCTCTTTTAAATTAAGATGTTTTGTTAATTCTTTTTTAGAGACATATATTGAGATTATGGCAACTATTCTTATTTAGTTTTAGAAACTGGAAACAAATTTAATGTTTACAAACTATCTTGTTTATGCTCATTGCATACCGTCAAAAAGTCCATCACCTAAAATAATCGCCCAAGTGATAAAAATTAATACATTATATCACATAAAGCATTTGAATATGTCACCATTGGGGAACTATTAGACTTTTCTTGCTATTTGGTGGTGAAGATTATATAGAGTTCAGCAATATATGCTACATACTAAGTGGACCTAATTTTGATAGCCATGGACATTATTTCTTTAATTAAATAATATCTGAAAAATATTTTTTTGTGCATTTGTACCTTTAAAAATAATTAAGATACATTTATTTCAGTGTATTTTTATTTAAAAAACAATATCTACACATTTTTATTTAAATATACACTAATTTTGGAACTACCCCCACTTTCCCCCACCATGGGGTAAAGTGGTGGTATCAAAACATGTTCTTTTAAATGTATCACTGTCAGAAAACAATCAAATAAAATTGAGTGGTTATGCTTCATGTTTAATCTATATGAATCCAATGTATAGAAAATGCATCAAAAGTTTCATTAAAATAAATTTAATAATTTGATTTTAGGGCCTTTTCTAAAAAAAGCTTGATTTTACCACCACTTTCCCCCACTTGACCCTACCTGTTTTTATATCGACAGTATGTGTATCTCTACCAATACTACAGTAAGATAGAATTGTTATACATTTTCAATTATTTGAATAATGGAGCATTCCATGTTTGCCACCAGCTGTAGTGTACCCCTGCTTTCTGAAAAGCTGGACAGGCCTGCAGGCTCGGACTGGCTCGCCGGCTCATCGGTCGAGGGCCGGTGTGCTCTCGTCCAAGGAAAACTTTTTGCCCTTAATGGCTAAGCCGATCCAGTATTTTTTCCCCTCGTTGTAACATGCATTCTGACTAGCGTACTAATTTTCGAGAATTCGTTTAGGGAATAATGCTCGGTTAACAGAGACAGTGCAAGAGAGGTATTTTTTATTATAACAAAGAAATTAAAGATACATCGAAACAATTTGAGGATTGGAAACCAAAGTGGTCATCTTTGCACGCAATTGAGAGAGAAAACATGCACCCAGGGAAAACTTTAGTAGTCACGGTGCCCTGGGCTGGATTTTTTTCATCTCTTCTTTGAATGATATCTTTTAGATTTTAACGAAATATTTTGCATACTTTCAGTCCTTTAGCTTTTAGTACCTTGCTCCTTCCTCCCCTTTTAAATCGAGGAATGCAAATTTGATGACACTTCTGGATTACAATCCTGCAAGCTGTGGAATTCAACGGCCAGCATTTTTTTTTTATTCACAAAATCTATAACATAATTTTCGGTTAGTAATCTTCGCTTTGTTTAATGACAGACTTTCCGTGGTTAAATAACTATTAAGAAATTCTAGTATGCATTTTAAATAAAAAAATATTTAATTTAATCATGGAAAAATCTATTATTAAATAAAGCGTTGATTATATTGAGAAAATATGATAGATTTGTTGAATAAAAAAACGCTGACCACAGGATCCTGAAATTTACAGGATTACAATCCCTGGAGCATTTCTCTCAATTGTTGAAATTTAAACATTTCCCTTGATCTCTAATTATGATAATTTTGCAAATCATGGAAAAAGAACGCTGAGAAGAATAAATTTAGAAAATTATTTTAAGATTTTTGACTAATAAAGTGAATTTTTTTTGTGTCTTTTTTGTGAAAACCTTTTAATAGTAAAACATCAATTCAGCATTTTATGAATACATAAAGTTATTTTTTAAGGATACAAAATATGCCTCTTCCTACAAGATACCTGTCTCATAAACATAATTGCTGTCACATTGTAACAGATATTGAATTTATCTCATTTTTAACTGACTGATAACTAATTCTTATTACATTAAAGAAATATACTTTAAAAAAGGGTTGAAGCCCTCAGCAGCACCACAGCAATTCTATTTGGCGCCTATTGCAAAAAAACCTTCTTAGTTTTTCTACCATTTCCAGTGCATTAATAGTGATAAAAGGAATAAAAGTGGTTACTCCTTACTAATTCGCTAAACATAATCATAAAAAAATCTCTAGATCCCAATAGACTGGATATAATTTCTACTAATTATTGTTATGTGTAAATTACATTTTCGAAGTCGTCTACATTTAAAAAACTGTACCAACTTTGAATTTCCAAACCCAATTTTTGACATCATATTTGAGTTTCTTGGATCCAGGAAATTACAGTGTTTATTCATATTACCGTCTTAAATCTTGATAGAGTTAGAAGAATGTAAATTTGAGGATGCTAAAGTTAAATCCATTTGAAAAACATTAATTTATATCTTCATAAAAGTCATCTGATTGATTTTTTATTAATTTATTACAGAAATACACGGAATAGGCCCAAATATATTACAGACTTTTTCCTCTATTCAAAAATTTTGTGTTTTAATTACACTGTACAACAGTGGTTTTGCCCTAAAACTAAAATTAGTTGATTCTAGATAAGTTTTTGGCGCTGATTCCGAATATGCTTTCCATTTATCTCTAGGTGGTCCAGGTTTTGAGAAATTTGCATATTTAAATTTATGCAAATTTAAGCTTTTTTGTGCTATTTTATCCAAATTTTAGATACAATATATGTCACATCTAATTACGTTTTCTAGATAATGACTACTTGACTATTTGCTTCAGATAAATGTCACGATTTGCATATTCTTAACATTTATTTATCAGTTATTAAGCCTAATTTGCATATTTTTCAATGATGTAATGTTTACATCACTATCAACTTTAAAATAGTTACCACAGAATTGACGTAACGTTTTCTAGACTAGATTTTTATGCTGATTTCAAATCTGCAGTCTGTTTTCTTATGTCATGTCTAGTTTTTGAGTAAGATGAATTTCTGCTTTTGCACAGCATTAACACAGGTTTGATATAAGATGCTTTTTAGGGGTGTGTAATTCATTGGCAAGAAGGTGAACAGGGTCAGATTCATATCAGAGACAAACAAAAATTTATATAATCGAAAAAAAAATAAGTAGTAGAATCTATCCCAACTAGTTGAAGTTTATCATACAAAGTATCATAAAAAGCTATTTCTGGCTTTTTTTTACCAAAAACTAAAATTTCACTTTTTTCAAAAACGAGACATGATAGAAGAAAACAGATACAAGATTTGAAATCAGCTCAAAAAACTGGTTTAGAAACATATTAACGTACTCGTGTGGCAGAAATATTTGAACGTCAAGAAACACTATTAGAAAAACATGAAAAATATGCAAATTAGGTACAATATTTCACAGTCACATGTCAGTATAATCTCAGAAACAATGTTTTTGTGAAGTAAATTAGGTAGTAATTATAACATAAAACAAAAGACCCTGTCTGATATTGCTTTATACCTTAAATTTGCAAATAATTGTATAAAATTTACTAAATTTGCATAAATTGAAATATGCAAATATATTTCAAACTTGACGTGCTGTAGTAAATATAAAACTAGATTCGGAATCAGCACAAAAAAACGCATAAAAAACAACTAATTTCTGTTTTAGGACAGAGCAAAAGTTCAAATTTGTTGACCAGTGTTATTATAGCTATTAATAAATTCACAACAAACAAAATTCACAAATATACAACACAAGCAAGTAAGATTGACGCGAGTTCGTTAAATATTTTTGCGCCCTCTGAAAATTCAAGGTCTGCACCCTTTTCCCTGGCCCATTCCGACCCTGCAGGCCTGATCTAGAGCAGGGATGTCAAAAGGGACATCCGCGGTCGCCCTTCCGAATTTATGTTTCTAGCTTTTTTAAATTTATTTTAGGCACTTGACGGCGCCCTTAAGCCTTCCGTGGCACCTTACGACCATGCCCTTTCGACAACAAAGCGCCTTTTGACCGTTACCTTTCGATACCGTGGCGCCTTTCGGTTTGAGACTCTCCCCTTCCCCACCTCTAAAGCTACGCCGCTGACAATTTCCTATATCTTATAAGTAAATATGAACTAAGAAATATATCAGAAATGACACACTTTCGATTTAAATAGCGCTTTAATAAATTTAAATTGGATAAAAAAATTTCAAAATTTTCAGCTTCGACTAAAACATTTGGCGCCTTTACTATTCTGGCGCCTGTGTGCGGTGCACACTTTGCACACTGGGTCGGCGCACCCCTGGAAGCGACCACTTAAAGTAGTAATCTATACTTTTATTTCATTAGATTAAAAAAGCAAATGTATTTATTGAGATGCACTTTATTAAAAAAGATACTTTTTATTAAATTCCATAATTGAGCAAAACCACTTCAGCTAATGTATTAGTATGTTTAAGCTTGTAATATGACTTATCTTTCTTGAATATATCATTTTTCTCTGTATAGTTATGCTGAGTGCTATGCAATTTCATATGATCACCATCACCAATTTCATAAATAAAGGTTTATCAGACAATTTTAAGTATATATTGTTAAATATAATATTATAGAACAGCATATATTGTTTTTAATATACAATTTATTTTTTTGTGTGTAAAGATAGATAAATGGCTCTTTATATTAAGTTGCATAAATGTTGAAAAAATTGTATGTATGAATAGTTGAATAGGTTGCCTGAAAATATATTGTCAAATTTCCTTCCCTCACCAAGGTTCTTTTTTGCCAAGGCCCTTATATTGGAAAAGTATCTTAAAAGCTATATGTAATTTATAAAGCAAAACTAGTAGATTTTTATTTAAAAATTAGTTTTTGAAAATTTGCATTGTATTTTGTATTAACTTTAAATATTATTTCCCGTAATATTAAAAATAAAGCAAGTTGAACTAAGGGTGTAAAGAATAGTGATTTGGCCAAAATACCAAATTTTAGGTTGAATAACCAAATATTCAGTGACCAAATACCAACTTTTTTTTCCAATAAAGAAAATAACATTTTATTACACATATATATATATAACTTAAAATTTTAAAATGGAAAAAGAATTAAAAACAAATTTATGTTTTATTGTTAATATGTTTAAATTTTTTAATAACTTGATGTATTTCTTGTTCTTGTAATATTTCAAACACCTTGATACTGCTACTAAAACTTTTTTTACTACATCTAAATTATAATAGCACAATTTTATCTACAGAAAAATTAATTTGTAAACATTTTATCTAAAATAAGAACTCTTTAATCATTACTACTCCTAAACATACTTTAAGATTATTTTTGAATTTGAAAAACTGATTTTAGCACAAAAAGTTATGTAATTGTATTTTATCCTTTTACTCTAAGGTATATCAAATTGATTTATGGTAAGTTTTCTATTAAAACAAGGGCGGTGCCAGAGGCAGGTCCGGGAGGCATATGCCCCCCCCCCCCCCCATCAGGGTCAAATTTAATCATCGTCAGGGAAAATTTGTTGACTTGAGTGAAGAGTCCTGCATCGGGTCGGGTAACCCGAATTTTCCTGCACTCGACCCGAGTCGGGTGTGGGTTGGTTTTTTAAAAAGTTATTGATTATTTACAAAAAGTTATTGGTATCTTTGGTTAGTTTATAAAAACCCAACCCACGGATAAGCTGGCTGCTGATTTTTTTCTTTGGAAGTCAGATTGGCTTGGCTATAATTTTTTCGATTTTGGGATGAGTTTGATTCTTATGCGTCGGTTTTGTTCAAGCTGATTTTCAAAAAAGTGCCCAGAATTATATCTCAAATTAGAGTCCTTCATCGATTCAAATTGCCCGATTTTACCTACACCCGACCCGACCTGACCCAACCCACGGCTCAGATCGAGGATAATTTTTTTCGTTGTAGTTGGGTTCGATTTCGAGTTCGGATGTGTTTGAGGTTGAGTTTTGAAACTTACAAGTAGTGTTGCCAGGTGTCCTGATTTACATGGAACGTCCCGAATTTTCACCATACCCAAATTACGTCCAATTTTTATGAGTTTAATGTAAATTAAAATTTTATTCCTTAGTCTGCGACGAGAAAATTTAAGAATTTAACCACATGTCGGTTTAAGTCTGTTGTCACAATGGCCGGATGTTACTGAAAACCTTACACATTTTGTCTAAAACTCATGTGCACTCCTGTTTAATGTTTATTCGATTGACCGTAAACTTAGGTGCCTATAAGAAATAGTACGATTTTATGAAGAGACAGGACATGGAAATTCATCTGCCTCACTTCGATCTTATTAAAAAGCATAAGGTAAGCATTTTTATAAATGAATGAGTAAATAAAAAGAGAGTTTTGTATAAGTACTCGAGCTAACTTAGTAACAAAATAAAAATTTCTTCTTTGTTCATTAATTTCAATATACAGTAGGCTCTCATTTTATAATAATATGGATATTAATCTCATTTTAATATATAAAAGAGAAATGGAAGGTTTAAATGAGAAAATAATTATATACATACATAACTTCATTATAAACTGCGAGAAGATGTATCTACAGTAAGAACTAATATCTTGCACTGGGGCAGGTAACCCGATTCTATCCGAAAGTGTTGGCGATTGCCTTTAAAACTTTGCTGCGGGTCGGGTTGATTAGTGTTTCAATTTTCAGGTCATCTCAGGTTAAAGTTTTTTTCTTGGGAGTTGATTCAAGTACGGCAAATTTTTCCAAAGAAAAGTCCAGATTATTGTTTCAAATGATAAAAAAAATACTTGTATATGAATGAGTATATATATGCATTCATTTTTTGAAATATAAAATTGATTTTAGAGATATGATTGCAGACTATTTTCATAAATTGTTTAAAACTGTGGGTTTTTTTTTTTTTTTTTTTTCATGCTTAGGATCAAGTTGCAGGTTCGACAAAAAATATTTTGTTGATTTAGGGTCATGCATAATTCAAGCCGTGCAGGGTTTTAATTAACAGTTCACGTTTAGGGTCATAAGTTCGTATTTAGGAATAAAAAAAAAAATTCGTGTAAAACCGAATACCAACTTACTTGATAATTTAAACTTGATTGCATTATTAGACTGAACAATTTTAATTAATAATTTAGTTATACTTTGTATAGGTCTGTACGGGCAGAAATTTCCAGGTCCGGGCCAGCCCGACTGAATAGCTACAAAACATGGATTTTTACGTCGATTTTGTTAAAAGGAGGAGTTCTGACCAAAAATACTTATTTTAGCTTATTTTTTTCATGTTTATAATCTTCATATTTAAAGAAGCACCATAGGGTGCAATATACATTTTTTTAATGAATCTCTATTTGTATGTAAATGTTTCAGCTATAATTAATATCGTTAATCAAAAAATTATGTATTGGAGACTTAAAAATCTTAAAAATGCTAAATCTTCTAAGACGGAATCGCATAGGAAAGGAGAAAAGATATGTTATAAACAAGTTCCCTTCTTAACAGGAGGATTGTATTCTTTTCTCACGTATTATATTAATTTTTCATGGATCAATAAAGTTTTCTGTATAAGACAGGATTCCGTCATAGGCTGGTTCTTTTCCACAATTTTTACTGTATTTTAATATTATTGCCTAGAAATCTACTATTCTTTAAAATGAATAAATTTTAATGTTTAATTGTAGAATAATCTCGATTTAAAAATATATACAATTTTTGCAACAATTTTTGGGCTGGGCCAAATTTTACTGATTTTTTCCATGGACCAGACCATGCCGAGACAATGATTTTCATATGGGCTGGATCGTGACCAGGACTGAAAATATCGATTTATGAAGACCTAGGAAGAATGAAATCTGCCCAGTCTCGGTACGGAAAAAAGAAGTTAGGCCTGGCCCGATCCTTCAGAAAAAGTAAATCCCGAGCCCGGCCCGAAAAGAGTAGTGACTAGGCCCAATCCGGAGCGAGTGTCATGAATGAAAATAGGACTGAGCCCAGCCCGTGCAGACCTCTAAACTTTGGCTGTTTTGAAATAAGCATGAATTTAAAGATTTTTTTTTTTAAACATCAACATGACTTTGTTTTATGATTGAACTGATATTAAAATAATTAACTTTTACATTCTAAGCTATTTTACAAGTTTTCCTTTAACGTTTTTCCATTTTTAAGACCAAAACTGGAACCGAATTTCGGTAATCTTCCTATTTTTGGCTGAAAACGAAAACGTCCAATTTTCTTATCTAATTAATACATACATAAATTTACATAATTATTAATTAATTATACATGGACTTATATACGTGTGGCCTAAGTTGGCTCTCTGTACCTCTGACCAAACCTTTTTATTTCCATACTAGCAAACCCCGCGGCTTTGCTCGCGTAATAGTTGAAATATGCCATGTGATATTTACATGACTATTTTTTTATTAGAAGAACACTTTTTGGAATAATTCAAAAATTACAAATTAAGCCACAGTTTGACTAATTTTCATTATAAAAGTGCAATAGACAGAAATGACATTTTAATTAATAAGAAGAACTAAAACTAATACCAAATACATGATAATTTATAAAGTATTTTGAGAGGTTTATGCTCATTTCATACGTTCATTTCAGTGTTCATTTGAAGTTTTGATTTTTTTCTAAACCATCTTAACACATTTACATCTTAAAATAAACCATCATGTCAAATTCCAAGCTTCTTCTCTAACAGTCTACCACCTCTCTGGTGTTAGTGGCACCAACAAAAAATGCCGAAACAGAGTTGAAATAGAATGTCTCGAAAAATGTTGAAACAGAGACTATCACCATTAATTTGTCAACATTAACCTTGAAATTGGTTGGTATTTCCAAATATTCTATAGAAAACAGAAGTTACATGTTTTTAAAGGCTTTGTTGTTGTTCCTGCCAACCAGGTGGTAGTGACACCAGCACAAGATATCGCCCGTATAGGATCAGGGACTATCACTCTTGATTCGCAACCAATAACTTCTGTAACCGGTTTATTATTTCCTGAGATTCCATAGAATTCGTAATTTAAGACACTTTTAGAATGCTTTTCGCTTCTTCTCTTCGCTTCACCCCTTTTTAATATCGAATTTATTTTCGACTGTTCTTAGAGGACATTTATATTTTATAAGTAACTACCATGCTATATTTAAAGTTTCTAGCCTCTTTAGCACAGCAGAAATCGCAATTTAGAAAGTTTTTTGCACTCTAGGGGATATGGCACCGACATAAAATAGCTTATGTTCGGGTAGGTTCCATCACCGTCAATTTGCAACCATTTTGTTTGAAATCGATTTCATATTTCATACGATTGCATAAAAATCATAATTTAGAACGCTTATAGAACGGTTTTCGCTCACTTCATCCTTTTAAATTTGGGATTTTCTTTCGACAATTCTTAGAAAGCATTTGCATCTTTGAAGCAATTACCATTCAAAATTTAAAATGTTAGACCCCTCTCTTTAACACATAAAACGCAATTTAGAACATTTTTGCTCCTGTAACCCCCAGGTGGTAATGACAAAAACGTAAAATATAGGCTATGTTGGAGCAGGGACTGTCAACATCAATTTGAAACCATTACTTTTGAAATCGGTTTATATTTCCTGCGATTGTGTAGGAATCGCTATTTAGAATGCTTTTTGTTTATTTCCACACCATTTAAATGTCAGATGTTTAAGGAACTCTTCTCAGAGAGCATTTACTCATAAGTAATTAGCATGCCAAATTGAAAGTTGCTAGCCCCTTCAGTATCACAAAAATCTCAATTTAGAACGTTTTTAAAAATGCAACCGCAAGGTAGTAGTGACGCCGACATGAAGTAGATCCTATATATTGGAGCAAGGGCTGTCATCATCAATTTCCAACCATTTCTTTTGAAATCGGTTGGGTACTTTGTGAGATTGCATAGAAATCGCCATTTAGAACGTTTTTTAGAACCCTTTTCGCGCATTTTCTACCCTTTTAAATTTCGAATTTTTTTTAAGAAATGTTCTTAGAGATCATTTATATCTTATAAGTAACTACCATTCCAAATTTCATGTTTCTAGGCCCTTTAATAACACAAAAAGCACATTTTCGAAAGTTTTTTTGCACCCCCTAAAGGGGGCGGTGGCACCGACATAAAATGTAGCCTATGTTGGAGCGAGGGTTGTCATCAACATTTTGACACCATTATTTTTTAAATCGGTTTAGTACTTCTTGAGATTGCATAAAAATCGCCATTTAGAACGTTTTTTAGAATGCTATTTTGCGCATTTTCACCCTTTTTAAATTTCGAATTTTTTAAGAAATGATCTTAAAAATAATTTATATTTAATAAGTAACTACCATGCCAAATTCCATGTATCTGGGCCCTTCAGTAACACAAAAATCCCAATTTTGAACGTTTCTTTGCTCCTGCACCCCTGTAGGGGTAGTGGCACCGACATAAAATGCAGCCTATGTTGGAACAAGGGTTGTCACCATCATTTTGACTCCATTATTTTTTAAATCGGTTTGGTACATCTTGAGACTGCATAAAAACCACCATTTAGAACGTTTTTTAGAATGCTTTTTGTGCATTTTCACCCCTTTTAAATTTTGAATTTTTAAGAAATGTTCTTAGAGATCATTTATATCTAATAAGTAACTGCCATTTCAAATTTCATGTTTCTAGGCCCTACAGTAACACAAAAATCGCATTTTTAGAACTTTTTTGCTCCTGTACCCCCTTTTGGCCAGTGGCATGGATATAAGATATAGCCTATGTTCTAAGTTGGACTAACACCATCATTTTGATACCATTACTTTTGGAATCGGTTCGGTAGTTCCAGAGCTTACTTCCTACAAATAAACAATTTTTACCTCTTTATAATATTAGTATAGATAAAATAAAATGCAATTAATTCATCAGCAACACGGAATGATTTTCTAATGATACGAATTTCATCTCATTAAAAATGTTTTAGGTATATGATTTATCATTTTAAATGATCTTTGTAAATGGTCAGCTATTATACCAGAACTTTCTCAAAGAGTGTTCGAAACACTTTTACGGTTTTAAACTAAAATTTTTCAATTATTGTAAAGTCTGCTGTTTTTAATGAGCACGTGAAAAGCGCCTTCAAAGTTTAGTCATATATGAATTTCTTGCTTTATAATTTGGACTCATGTCTTGAGTCAGTCATGACTGATAATTATAAACAGTGAAGTCCATATAGCACTAAATAAAGAATGTGTCATTTGAGTCGATACAGCTCAAATCAATAAGTAATGTTAAAAATTTCTGAAGAAAAGAAATGAGACTTTTAGAAGACACAGTTTTGGTGGAATTTCAGTCCGACCGAATTTTTAACAGCATTTTCTCCGAAAATTCGTTTTCGACGAAACTCAGATTTTGGGCCGAAAACGAAACTGAATTTTCGGTAGATACAGTCCCGGTCCGGCCCAAAGCTAGAGAAAAAATGTAAGACCCAGACGTGTCCCATGAAGAATGAAGTTCAGGCCCGGACCAACTTTTCAAAAGCTAAAATTTAGCCTGAGCCCGTACCGAGTTTTCTGATAAAATTAAGCCTGGCCCAAGTTTAATGAATGAAACTTTTACCGAACTCGGGCTTCGGGACAGGACCATGGAGACCTCTAATACAGTGTTGAATTCAAGGGGTGGCCTGGGGGGACATTCCTCCTCGAAAGATTTCAGATTTTGTGTTTTTAATGGTCAAAAAGTACAATTCCCTTCCCCTCCCCCGGAGCCACTTGAAATCCCTCCAGGAGAAAAGTGTCTGGATTCAACACTGCTCTAATATATATTATGAATTCCCCCCCCCCCCCACCCCCCCCCCGCCGTCGGTCAATTTCTGGTGCCGCCCCTGTATTAAAATATAAAGAATAGGAAATATACTTCACTTTTACTATCCAATTATACCTTTATCCTCTCTTAAATTCAAAATCAATAATACTCTTACACACTCTCATAATTCATGGTGATATATTTCCTGAAATAACCTTTAATAAAGTAAATTTTATTGTGGAGAGTTAAAAGTAATATACCTACTGATGCTACTTTTTTTTTTAAAGTTACATACTGAAATATAATATAGCTATACTTCCTTAAAATTGCAAACATTCCTTAAAAAATACTGAACAAATCTTTTAATTATTTTTTATTAATCATTTTGACATATTCATAGAGCTTTATACAGGGTGTTTCTAAATTCATGGTACAAACTTTAAGGTAGGTAGCCGCGGACAAACCGGACAAATTTAAAAGGGAAATTACACAAATTAAAGACACCGAAAAGCGGGAAGGGTTGGGCTCGGGGCGATGAAGCTACCAAACGACTCCGAGCTACTTCTAGCTTATTATTAGTCTCGGCGGTGGTTGGGGGTGGGCGGGGGGGTCAACCGCCACGGTGAGCGGCCCATCTTCGTCCGCAGCCCTTTATTCCTCTACTCTAGTCCCACTCTTTTGCAGAAGCAAGATTCTTAGGTTCCCAGCCACGTCCCGAATGAAAGACTCTCTAGCGAAAGCCAGATTGAAAAAAAAAAAAAAAAATCGAAAATTGAAACCAGACAAATTTAAAAGGGAAATTACACAAATTAAAGACACCGAAAAGTGGGAAGGGTTGGGCTCGGGGCGATGAAGCTACCGAACGACTCCGAGCTACTTCTAGCTTATTATTAGTCTCGGCGGTGGTTGGGATGGGCAGGGGGTCAACCGCCGCAGTGAGCGGCCCATCTTCGTCCGCAGCCCTGCTTCGTTACCAGCAATGTCTAGACAAAGTAAATTTGCCATAGAAATAAATGAGTTGAGCTAAGGGGAAGTTTTTGGCCATTTCAGCGATTTTATCATCAAATTCAGGATCCCCAATTTTAAATTTGAATCCTTGAAACTTCCGTAAATTTTTCAGATTATTTCTATTTTCATCAGTGCCGAATACCAAGGTATGTAGAATTTTGATGCGTTCAACTCGTGCTGAATTAATTTGAGCTAACACCAGCCGTATATCTTGCAAAAACATGGCTGAATAAGAAACAAATCTTACTTCCAAATTGGTATCCTTTTTTAAAAAGAGAACGCCGAATGGTTTGATTATATCCATTGCGAACGAAAAAAAAAATATCACAGATGTCTTCTTTCACACCACACACACAGAAAACGGGCGAGTCGATAATAGATAAGTAGGTCAGTAGATCTTTTTTCTCTCACTCTTTCCTTATCGGAGAGAACTTCGAAGAGAATTTTCGCAGATCTTAAATATTTCAGAATTTGGATTTCACAACAGTTTCACGGATGTCTAGGGGCAAATAGTTGAATTCGACGCGGCCGGGCCCTCATGTAGAATAGGTGGGATTGACTGTGGTCGAAATTTGGTGATAAAGGCTTCTGATTGAACACTCGTAGTATAGAAATAATCACGTTTTAATGTCTTGATTAGAGCATAGATTATATTTACAGAGCACATTAACTATATACAGGGCTTAGGGGGATGAGGGGGAATTTCTTACGGCAGTTTACCGGCATTCAATATATTTTGGAAGCTTGACCGGGTACGTCTTACCAGGTCAGTCCGCAGAACAACTCTGACGTTACATCGAACCTTAGCCCTCCGGCTGCGGTTCAGAATTACTCGCTCATCAGGTTTATTGTCTTATAGAATTTGTCTACTCTGTCAGTTCTCATGGGATTTTAGCTGCACCTCTTACTGTAGTCAGGATGTGGTTTAGATTGTTTTGGAACCGCAAGCCACATCCACATATATTTTATATATAATTAATGAAAAAATTATGGCACAACTGGTGCTAATAGCAGCTCATGTCAAATGCAACAAAATGTATTTCATTACTACTTTAAAAATGCAAAAAACACATTAACTCTGAAAAAAAAAAAAAAGGTGTATATCAGCAACATTTAACGATAAAAATCTCAAAAACTTTCAAGAATACAGGTAAAAAAACAAAACACAGGCAAAAAACAGTCTGTTCTTCATCAGTAGGAGGACAGACAGACCTAACTCCACCCCCACTGTTAAAAACTTCCAGGTTTCTGAACACGCGTCCATTCTGCACTCAATACAGAAAAAACTACTGTCATTTTAGAAACAAAACTCAAAAAGGCTAAAATAACTTTAAATTTGGTTTTTTTAGCCTTTTTGAGTTTTGTTTCTAAAATGACAATTGGGTCAAGTGAGGTAAAATGGGTATAAAATTCACTATTTTTAGATGTTTAGTTAAAATTTTCTGGCAAATGTTAAATAATTAAAACTTTTTTTGGTATTTTCTTTACATTGCATATTCTAGGAATGAAAATACACAATTTTTATCTATTAGGCTGCAAGAGTATGTCTACAACAAAACATTTAATAGGTATATGTTTGCTATACCCATTTTACCCCATGCAGGTGAAAATGGGTATAGTGTGGGGTAAAATGGGTATATAAAAGTTTAACAATAAATACCGTATAAATAGATTTGCCAGAGATTATATAATGAAGTAATATGGAAAACAATGTTATATAAGTCTTTAAAAATGTCAAAAAAAAATTTTTAAATATGAAATTTAAGTTAATTGATAAATGAGAAACTTTACTATGAATCAAGCTTAGGTGAAAATGAAAACATTTTTTGGCTATATTTACTTCAACTCTTATTCTCATCCTGTTACATTATAAGTGTTAAAAGCCTATCAAAAGCATAATAACCCAGATTATTAAATATTGGTTCATTTAATGTTTCTATTACCTGTTTTTTTTTTTTTTTCAATATAATCTACGAGAATGTCCATTGTTACTCTTGTGAAAGTTAGAGCAAAGTTTTGAAAAAACATCCAATTATTTATTATAAAATATAATTAGGATAAAATTGATATACCCAATTAAATACCATCGTGTTCCACCCGCATAAAATATATCTAATTTGTAACGAAATTTTGATTTATTATAAGACAAGTAAAATGCTTTTAGTTTGAAATTAGATATATTTTATGTCAGTAAAACAAAATAATATTTAACTAGTGATATCAATTTTTATGTTAATAATAAAATAATTGTAAGTAGTTCCGAAAATTCGCTCTAAAGGTCACAAGAGTAATGAATTAATGTATACTACCCCTGTACCTTCAGCATCAGGGAAAACATAAAATGCAACCAATCTTGGACTTTTTCAAGAATTGTACTTCATATTCCATCTTCTTCAATATTACTAATTTTGCCAATGAATTCTTTGTTTGTCTTTTTTCCCAAATACTGGACCTTCAATCATGCACCTACAGATACATTTATTTTTACTTCGGTGATATCTTCCCCACATTATAGTCTAATTTGAGCCTCATCTAACAATTTCTCTCCTTTTCCATTTTAAGGCCTAAGGGGAGACGCTTTTGGGGTCTAATATTTCCAATAGATGACTCTGATTGCAACAGGGTATCAGGAGTTTGGCAAAATGGCGGTTTTTACTACAGAAAAGGTAAGCGCTTTCCTGCCAATATCTGGTAATACTGACCACCCCTTGGAGGTGTGCTTCCAGTTGAACGTCATAGTGGAAATATCCAATCATAGTACCTCTTGGATTGTTTACAAAAGAATCAAACAAGGTCAAATCTTTTCAGAGTGTTTTTACGGGACTGGAGTTTTTTAAAGACCTATTTCGAATCTGGTTTCTTAAATAAAATAGCAAGAATTACTTCTTGTTGTACGTAAAAACACATACCTTTTTCCTATGAAGGAAGGGCAACATTTAAAAAGTTTCTCTTGTGGGGCAAAGATTTTTTTCTCAATCATCAGGCAAATGCCAAGCTCCCGTGTCTTTTTATAAGATTCGAAATAACGATTGCCTCTGTATAGCTTTCTCTAGATTTGTTTTTAAATGTTTCTTTGTGATAAAAAAGCAAATATAAACTTTATTTCTTACAGACAAAGTTGATAATAATTGTGGGGATTGTACAGATTTCATGAAAGTAACCTTCAACGCAGAAAAAAATTATTTGAAATATTGTGAATGATAAAAGGCAGCCCCTTATTATCGCATAGGCAAATCGGGACTTTGCCCAGGAACCCCGGAGGGCCCCCAGTTATAAAATATTTACTTCTTCCCCCCCCCCCCCCCCCCCAATTCCAACTCTGAAAATTTTCAAATACAAAACACTAATTTCATCTTTTTTAAAAGATTCTACTAAACTCTGAAAAACAAATTTCATTTTGAACACACAGAACTCAATGCTTTCGCAAAGCTAACCTCAACCACTATTAAATAAGAATAAATATTTTGATTTTAATAGATTGTATTAGCAATGAACTTAAATCATATCTAAACTTTAGTGGTTGAAAATAATCAGTTCTAACTGTCATGAGCTAAATTTTCTTCTGTATTCAAAGTTTTTTTTTTTTAACTTTGAGTAAATATGAAAAACAAACCCAAAATTGCCATCTTTTTAGATTTATTGAAAAAACACTTTTTACTTGTGAAGTAGAATGCATTTGATTTGATATTATATTGTGTGTAGTTTAACTTAAAAAGGTGTAAAAGAAACTAACTTGATAAACACATATTTATACATAAGACTACATATTTAACACTCTTCCATAAGTTGAACTTATTAAATTTATCTTAAAGCAGTATAACAAGTTGCTAAAGTTATATAAAAGAGTTTTGTTCTGTACTAAGAAAAAAAGTATTTTTATTAATTAATGTACTTAATTTAGAATTGACGGAACTAAGAATTTTCTTCTTTTTAAAATCCAAGGTGCGAAAACATTGTTTATGTATTACAGATATGACTGACAACCAGCTCTATTTGAATAATGTTGCAACGATTCGAATGGGGCCCCCTAATTTTATCTTTGCCCAGGGCCCCAATTAGTCATGTTGGGGCCTGATTAAAGGACTTTCGGAAAAAAAGAAAAAAAAAACATGCATATTAAATGTGAAACTAGTACTATTTTTCATGCATTTTATTACCTGTATTGTATATTATTCCATGATATTTGCAATTAAAAAATAAATTTTATTAGTTCAGTATCACAATACAAGTTGAGTGTCATAAACTGATTTCCCAGGGTCCCGCGCGACATTGCGGTGGTCCTGATTTGAGGAGCAAAGTTTGATGGTATTAGTAGTGTTATTTATAACGGCCGATTATCTGCATGAGGAATATAGGACCTAGGGAGAGTGCCCTCTGTGGGGGTCTTTCTAAAGGAAACTAACCCGTATTTAAGCAAGGATTCCCAGGATTCGAAGGAAACCACGGAAAACTCCGAATGGTTAGGCCGACGAATGCGATTGGTTTCGCACCCAGCACCTCCAGTTTACCAGTTTTGAGAGCAGAACATATCTGCCACTGGTGGGGCGGAGCAAAGTTCGAAGTAGAGATTTGCACAGGCCGGAATTTCTAAGCCCGAGCCCGGCTTGGTCCATGCAAAAGTCTATTAAATGAAGCTCGGTCCGTCACAATTAGATTTCTACAAAACATTCAATTTTTCTTGATATGCAATTGAATGATTCTTTATGATAATGATTCTTTTAATAAATACATAAATATTTGAGGGAAATTTTGCAGTATATTTTAGAATACTAGGTGTTGTTTGCAAGATAGTAAATACACAATAGCAACATTAATGATTACTTAGACGCTTAGACTTTTCAACATACAGATTCATTAAAAAAATTAATGCAGTTCAGACTAAAAGAAAAAAAAGATGGTTAAAAATATAGCTTTTGAAGCTGTATAATAAAAAGTAGATTTATATTTCTCTGAAATTTACTAAGGCTGTTTTCAAATGTTTTCAGTGTTTTAAGGCTACTTTCTTCATTTTAGTTTGGAAACGCATAAAATTGGCAGATGTTCTTATTCAAAAACTATGTATTATAATAGCGTTTTCCATTTTTTGATAAAGGCAAAAGATCTTTCACAATATATTGTCAAAGTTGGCGTTCTGAATATAATTTCGCGGACGCGATAGCACGGTAAAGGAAAAAAAAACCTGTTGTCAACTCGTTAAGTAATTTATTTATCAAAAAAGGAAAAACGCTATTCTATTCCAAATCACTTCAGTAGTTAGACTCGTCAGTTTTATGACTTTACATTTAAAAATGTGTCAAAGTTTTGCGTTGTAGAGCATGGAATTTGAGAATCACCTTAAAGGAATTCATTATCACTATTACCGTATTTTATGGAAGAAATGCTGCACCCCTCAAATTGCCCTGAATAAGCTTAAAAATATCATAATCGCTGCACCTGTGGGAACGCTACTTTTGTTGACAGCGTCACATTGACCTAACTTTAATCAAAGTTTTCTGAACAGTGTAGGATGCCTCGTTTTTAATATCTTAAGATGTCTGAAGTTTTATTTAAAATATTTAAATCTGATTTTAAGTATTTTTATGAATTTTTAAATTAAGGAAACTCAGTTGGTACTTAAAAAAAATTTGCAAATGCCGCACATGGCGTAAACGCCGCACTTGAAAAAAAAAATTAACTTTTAAACTCCGCGGCGTTTCTACCATAAAATACGGCACTATTTTTAAGCCTGTCCAACATGTTGTAGGAACAATTAAATCCAGTTCCGGTTCATCTGGACTATGCAGAGATAAAATGTAACCCTGATCCCGGCCCGGTCAGAGTCTGCTGAAAAAATTAAGCCCGCTCTTAGAGAAGATTTAACTGTCCGATTACAGATATCTACGCAAGGACATGTTATATCATCTCTGTATTGATGTTGATGTAATCAGAGGCCGACTTATGCAGGGGCATGCAGGGCAGCTGCCCCGGGCCCCCTTTTTTAGGGGGACCCCCACAAGAGTAGTCAGAATTTTCATTAAAAGGTGCCAAATGGTTAAAGCCAAAATGGGTAGCCAAAAATTACCAAAAAATCATATATTTCCAAACATTTAGGAAGGGAGTGGGGTCCCCCTTACCCTCTCTGCTTCCAGTACCATCTCTCCCCATCAAAAAATAAACTATATCATTAGAAAACTAATGATTAAAATTTTATTATGACAACTTAATTTGTTTACTTAGTTTGTTTACTTATTTATGACTATTGTTTTCAAAAGAAATTCTTTATTAACGTTTTCCTCATAACGTAGCAAGTTAAACGATTAATTATGACCAATAATCTGTGACATTTTCTTTTAGACACCGTATAACGTACGTAGATAGGCAAAGTAAAAGTTTACAAAGAAATACTCGTATCAATCAATCTATCATTTTTTTTTTCTACTATTATCCTACTTGTATTTTTTCTTAAATTTGTGTTTTTTCGCAATCCCTTGACGAATTTTGAGTTTTTCGAGATCTTTTGACGAGATTTGCGGTTCTTTCGGGATCTTTTGACGAAATTTGCCTTTTTTCGCGATTTTTCCGAAATTTGCATCTTTTCCTCACTTCTTTGACAAAATTCACGTTTTTTCTGCAAACAATTGACAAAATTAATTTTTTCGACGACCATTTGTCGAAATTCGCGATATTTTTTATGTCCGAATTTTCAGACTCATGATCGAATTTTATAAACTTTCGAAAATGAATGCCTTAAATTTTCGGAAAATTCTGAACAGAATCGCCACTAGGTAGTTTATCCACCCCCCCCCCCCCCTCCGTCCACACACACACTATAATAATAATCAAATACAGAAAACTTCTGAATAACGGACACGTCTGGAGAGTGTAATTTGTCTGCTATTCGGAGGTGACTGCTATTGAGAAGTAAAAATGCACAGATATATAATTGTTAGGGATAGGGGAAAATGTACTTTAATAGAGGTGTCCGTTATCAGGGAGGGCCTGTCATAGAAGTTTAACTGTACTTACAGAAGTAGAGGACAAGTTCACTTGCCATAAAACCTTTGATTAAAAAATAATTATTTTTATTGTAATACAAATGGTGATTAGGAATTACTGACAGGCTTTTTAAAAAATACCAACGAGCCTTTGCCTGGTAAAAAACTTATTTTGCAACATTAAAAATAAACATACATTAAAAATAAATAAATTCCTATTCAAATTGAGTATCCATTTTCTTGTAGCAACAGTTCGAATATACTACATACATTCCATACAGAAAAGAAATAGCGCAAAAGCATCAATCAAATGAACTCCACCCTAACGAAAGGGTTGTCGAAATTAACCGGTAATATTAAATCGCTGAAATCTCGCCAACATGTAATCTCGTTGATATCATGAAGAAACACCGATAAATTGACTAAATCTCTGAAATATAGTTGTTGTTCATAAAAGATATTGAAGCTTGGTACTAACCTGAATTTTCGAGACCGATATTAAATTTTTTGGAGCTTATTTACCACTATTTAAAATTGAAAACGCACAGGAAAGATGTTATATAGAATATTATTTTTACTTTTGAAAGGCAGATGGCAGCACCAGCAAACGCTAATTTCAATAATTCAGAAATGTAAACAGGATTGATTTTACTAGATCTAGCTAAAAAATTTAAAGATTATTAATTATTTGCTGAATATATAAAATAAAACATATTAAATGAAAATTTAGATATTATATTTCACTAAATGCCAGTTGTAAAGAATATGTATCAATCTTTTAATTACGAAAATGAGAACTAAAAATCCATAGTCAAAAACTGGAGCGTACCCATCCCCCTTAACTATTTTGGTGTTCCGGTTATCAGAATAATTTTTTAACTGTTTTATAATGTCTTCATTTGTTAGAACTTCATCGGCTTTAGCTTAGACATGCTTATGCTTTAGCTTTGAAGTTTTACTAAGATTATTTGCAGATGTGGCAGATTGATATTTGTTGAGAAAGCAAGGATGTGTCAAAGCCACAGTGTTCTTACTTTTGTCAACAATTCTGGTTTTTAATTTTCTAACTTCTGATTAACTCTTCTTAAAATTTCAAATCAAATTAGCAGCTGATATGCCATCTAGAAATGGAATATTTCTAGAAATGGGCAATGATTTGACTAAATTATGTATGGAGAATTTCATGTCTTACTGATCTTGAGAATAACACACTATGAATTATATAAACATTTTAAAGTATTTTTAAAACTTATTCTATTCTAATTCCAGTAAAACAAAGAATTTTATTCAGAAAAGTTCTATATAACACTTTAAAAATACTACAAACTAAACCTAACACTATACCAATTTTACCCCATTTATAAGATTTAAGATAAAACAAAAGCAAAAGACAATTTATTATTTGTAGTTTGGAAAAGTATTAGAAGTGCTTAATGAACAAAATGAAATCAAACAAATGAGTTTATATCAAATGTTATGAGCTGCAGGAAGAAGTTTAATCAGACCACATGTGGCAAAAAATTGTCCTCAATTGGTTTTATTGTTGCCACTCAAATACAACAAACTATAAAAACAAAAATAAAGTAGGAGAAAAAAGCTTAGGCGAAGTTGTGTGTTATATGAAGAATTGTGTTATATAGAATTGCATTATAAAGATCTACTGTATATCAATCATCTGAGCATCTCTCCATCCAAAAAGTATCAAATGTGCATAATTTAACCTATAAAAAAACTAATTTTAAAATTCTTTTCTTACCAATTTAATACACGACAGTAACAAATAGATAAATAATACATCACTTAACTGATCATCACTTATACCTCTTCTACTGAAATCTCTGATTCTGTCCACCTTCATATCATGAATATCATCCCCCCCCCCCCCCCACACACACTTGCATCTCATGGAATTTAAAATTTGTAAAATTCTTTATTTCATTTATATTCTTTTCTGCTCGATTTGTAATTTTGTTGTACAAATATTTAAATAACCACCTAAATTATTTCTCACCCTCCCCCCAAAAGCATTGTCTTTTTTTGTTACCCCCCCCCCCCCCCTAGAAAGCACACACTTTTTTTTGTGCAGTATAGAATATACATATGATTAAAGTTTGAGAATAGCCAAAATGAAAGAAAGAAAATATTTTGCTTTCATCACATGCATTTAGAAATCGTGCTCTCCAGTGGGAGGAAAGGATGGAGCAAAAATTTGAAAGAGAATGAAAGTTTTAGATGAGTGAGAATTATACGAGATTTTACATAAATTATCTTACTAAAAAATAAGAAAAAGGGCAGAATTAAAAAATATAATTTTGAAAGACTTTTTTTTTTTTAAAGAACTTTGCTAGGTGGGGGTCAGAGGAACTTTTCGAGAAAGGAGTGTAAATTAGATAATTGATTATTTACTTATTGTTACTGGTGAGCAACAAATAGAACAAAATAATTAAGATTTTCAAGATTTTAAACTTTTTGTGCTGAGGAGAGGGAAGAACAAAGAAGGGAAGTGGACATTTCATGCATTGGGGGGGGGGGGGTGCATTTCCTTATTAAAATCCGCCAAAACGTCAAAGATTCAAAATTATCTCCCTAGATTTTTAAATCAATTTTTTTTTAGAAAAATGTTTGTGAAGGAAAGGCGTGGGATGTCTTTCAATAATGATTTTACGATATTGTTATAGACAGATTTCATGATATTTTAAAAGTTATTTGAATAAAATTTTAGCAACAGCCTTAAATTAGAAAATTTTCTAAATCATACACTAGGTTCCCTCAAATCTGCACATCTTGAAACAAGGGTTTATACGGATTTTAGAATTTTATGCTGGTCACTGTTTTCTTTACAGTTTTTAAACAATAACTTGAATGTAATTAAGCATTGAAAATTATAATGAATGCTTACAATAAAGTAAATTATTAAAATAATTAAGTACTCTATTAAAATAATTTGATAATTATGTAAAATAAAAATTTAGCTTAAAAAGCCAGCAGCAAACTTTTTTATGATCTCTACTTTTTGGATTATTGTCAAACTGATGTGTTTTCTTTTCCTGTCTTTTGGAAAAGAATCATTCATAAGAATCTGTCATTACAAATATTGGAATCAACCATATTTTGCAGATTTATGTAAGAAATCGCGAAAAAATAAAAATCATTATACAGATTAAAACTGAAACAGACGCAAAAAAATCCCTGCCAGCCCGGCCTACAGGCAGAGGTAGATTTCGAAGTTAAGTATACTAATTTCACCAACAAAAACTAAATCATTATTAGATATAAATCCACTTTAACAGTTTTATCTGTCAGCTTTTGACGAGTTTTTATTTCCTTTTTATAAAATAGCTGGTTTTATCAGATTCATGTTAAGGCGATATTAAAAAAATATTTTTCCATACTCAACAACTCGAAATTTTCTGGCACATTTTCAGATTCATTTTTAATAAATAAATAAAAAAAAAAATGAAACATGCTGACATGATTTTTTGAAAAGATTTATAAGCGACCTGTGTTTTTATTTTTCTTTCAATTAATTAAAACTTGATTAATAAAAAATTATTTTCGCAGTAGAGCAATATTTTTCGTTTCTAACACAATCGCTTCGGGAAATTCTGTTCAAAATGCCCACTTTCACATCATTTTTTGAAATATATTCTGCCTCTATCAAAAAATCGATCATTACTGTACATTATAAAGTTTCTGAATAAGAGAATCTAGCAATTTGATGCGTTTGAGAGCAAAAATGAATTTAAAAATGAGAAAATAGACAGTTTGGATTTGAATGCACCCTTAATAAGATGATTTTTTTCTTCAACCGCTATGTATTTTTAATTTGTTTTTGCTGTAAGAATTGGCCCTTTCAAAAACTCGTCTATATAAATGTTGAAGACAATATTAAGAAGATATATGATAAATTCATGGAGATTTTATATCTTGTGAATTGACGGAGTTATGAAAATTTTTCTTCTTTAAATTTCTTTTTTGTTTTCGTTTTTATTTTTTTTTTATTTATTTATTTTTTTTTTTTCAGTACGAATTGGTCCTATCAAAAACTTGTGAATATAAAAATCGTAGATAATATTAAGGAGATGTATAATAAAATTATTGGATTTGATATCTTGAGAATTGACGAAGTAAGAAATTTTTTTCTCCCAAAAACCCTATTTTTTGTGCCCCTTCAGCCTATTTTAAACTTTATCAAAAATCTGTGATGCATGAATTTTTGGCGCTATTTTTAGAAGTAATAAAAATTTTAATCTGATTTGATATGTACAAAAATTAAGAAGTTATGGGGGTTTTTCGGTTTTCACAAAACCCCTCCCTATTTCCACCCCCTTTGTCCTCTTTTGCCCATTAACGAACTTGACCGAGATTTTATGTCCCTTGATTTTATGTATCAGTTTGGAAGAGATTTGTGCAGAATTGCGGAAGTTATCGTGTCCAGAAGAAAGTGATAACACAATTGCTTCGGGAAATTGCATTAAAAATGCCCACTTTGACATTTTTTGAAATATATTCTGCCTCTATCAAAAAATCGATCATTGCGGTACATTATATAGTATCTGAATAAGCGAATCTATCAATTAAATGTGTTTGAGAGCAAAAATGAATTTAAAAATGAGTCAGAAAATAAGCAGTTTGGATTTCAGTACACCCTTAATGCAATGATTTTTCCAACACAATCCACTTCGGGGAAATTCGGTTCAAAATGACCACTTTAACAGCATTTTTAAAAATATATTTTGCCTCTATCAAAAAGTAGACCATTACGGTACATTATATAGTTTCTGAGTAAGAAAACGTACCAATTGGAAGCCTTTGAAGGCAAAAATGAATTGTAAAATGAGTCAGAAAATACGCAGTTTGGAATTGAATACACCCTTACTTAGATTATTTTTTTTCTTCAACCGCTGTGTATTTTTAATTTCTTTTTGAGATAAGAATTGGTCCTATCCAAAACTTGTCTGTATAGATGTTGTAGACAATATTAAGAAGATATATGATAAATTCATGGGGATTTTATATCGTTTGAATTGACGGAGTTATGGATTTTTTACTTCTTCAAACCCCCTTTTTGTTTTCGTTATTAAATTTTTTTTGCACTACAAATTGGTCCTATCAAAAACTTGTGAATATAAAAGTCGTAGATAATATTAAGGAGATTTATAATAAAATGAATTGGAATTGATATCTTGAGAATTGATGAAGTTATGAATTTTTTTTCTCCCAAATACCCTATTTTTACGCCCCTTGAGCCCATTTTTAACTTTATCAAAAATCTGTGATACATAAAATTTTGGTCCTATTTTTAAAAGTAATAAAAACTTTAAACTGATTTGATATGTACAAAAATTAAGAAGTTATGGGTGTTTTTCGGTTTTCACAAAACCCCTCCCTATTTCCATCCCCTTGGTCCGATTTTGCCCATTAACGAACTTGACCGAGATTTTATGCCTTTTGATTTTATGTATCAGTTTGGAAGAGATTGGTGCAGAATTACGAAAGTTATCGTGTCCAGAAGAAAGTGATATATATATATATAGATAGATAGATATATAAAGTTTTTTACTGAGGGTTGTTTTGGGTTCTAGGGGTCATGATCGGTGTAGACCTGTAAAAAATTTTCAGAAATTCCAACATAGGAACGATCCCAATAGGTAGTATTTCATACGAAATCTACCTAAAAAGTAAACACTATGACTTCAACAGTTAGATTTGCAAGTATTGTGCGAAAGCCAACACTGTTGTGCCATATTTTTATCTTCGATCATAAAATAAGGAAATTTTATGTCACGTTTATCTAGATTTAATAAACAAAAAATTCCTACCGGCTGGGCCGACAGGTAGGGGTAGATTTCAAAGTTAAATAGTAATTTCACTAACAAAAACTAAATCAAGATTAGAGATAAACCCAGTTTAACAATTTTATCTGGCCGCTTTTGACAAATTTTAAATTTCATTTTTCTGTAAGAGCTGGTTTTATTAGAATCATGTTTAGGTGGTATTCAAAAAAATATTTTTCTGACACTCAACAACTCAAAGTTTTCTAACACACTTTCAGACTCATGTTTAAAAGCAAAAACATGAAACTTGCTGACGTGATATTTTGAAGAGATTTATAAGCGACCTGTGTTTTTGTTTTTCGTTCAATTAATTAGAACTTGATTTACAAACAATTATTTTCTTATTAAGACCATTATTTTAGTTTCCAGCATTATCGCTTTGGGAAGTTTAGTTCAAAATGTCTACTTTAACAGCATTTTTTGAAATATATTTTGCCTTTATCAAAAAATCGACCAATAGGGCACATTATATAGTTTCTGAATAAGAGAACTTGCAAAATGGTTGCATTTTTAAAGCAAAAATTAATTTAAAAATGAGTCAAAAAAAGCAGTTTGGATTAGAGTTTACCCTTAATGAGAATTTTTTTGTCAACCCCTATCTTTGTTTTTGCTGTAAGCATTGGTCCTATCAAATACTTGTAAATGTGAAAGGTTGTAGATAATATTTAGAAGATGTTTAACAAATTTAAGCAGATTGGATATCTTGCAAATTGACGAAGTTATGAATTTTTTTCTTCTTCAAACCCCCCCCCCCCCCCTTTTGCAGTAAGAGTTGACCCTATCAAAAACATGTCAATATAAAAGTTGTAGATAGCATTAAGAAGATTTATAATAAGTTTAAGTGAATTTGATACCTTGAGAATTGATGAAGTTATGAATTTTTTTCCCGCCCCTTGAGCACATTTGTAATTTATCAAAAACCTGTCATACATAAATTTTTGGACATTTTCCTTGAAGTAATAATAACTTTAAACTGATTTGATATGTATTACAGTTAAGAAATTATGGGTTTTTTTCTGTTTACACAAAACCTCCCTATTTCCACCTCCTTGGTCCGATTTCGCCCATTAATGAACTTGACAGAGATTTTCTGTCCTACAATTTTCTGTAGCAGTTTGGAAGAGATTTGTGCAGAATTACGGAAGTAATTGTATCCATAAAAAAGTGATATGGATAGAACTGGGGTGTGGTTTGGGGTTCTAGGGGTCATGATTGGCGTAGATCTGCAAAAATTCCAACATAGGGGAGAATGTAATAGGTAGATTAAATCTATCCAAAAAGCTTGATTGATTAAAAAATGTCGGAAAAAAGATAGTGATCACCATTGACATTAACGACATCTTGATTTTTTTTGGAAATAAATTTATATTTTCTTCATAAAAAAGCTCGAGTTTGATCATATTAACAAGAATTATTATTAAAATGTGTATGT
This sequence comes from Maratus speciosus, assembly GCA_963932465.1. Lineage (NCBI taxonomy): Eukaryota > Metazoa > Arthropoda > Arachnida > Araneae > Salticidae > Maratus > Maratus speciosus. The sequence goes on from OZ010796.1 coordinate 487,033,221, forward strand.
AATATTTACAAAATAAAAATTGAAACACGGGGAAGCAAATGCAAGAAAAATAAACAATTTGGTTACAATTTACGCTTTAGAATATTGTGCAGGAACTACAATATGGCAAATTTTTGCTATAGAAATGCAAATTTACCTCAAAATCGAAAGTAACAATTTTATTTAGTAATTAATCAGCTGTAACAGCCAAAAGAGCATGATTAACAAAATCAGTAAAAAAGCAATTGCTGGTGACTTGAGTGCCATCTTTAATTTCGTCCCTGCAACTTAACTGCAAGTTCCATTCTTTACACCTGAAAAAATATGCTGATTTTAAGCGTTTGCAGATTTTAGGGTCATGGATTTAAGGGAGTATACTGCATTTATTTAGGCATTATTTTAAATTCATTACTATTACAGAGAGAAGTGCTGTTAGTAACACAATAAATTTAGTTATTTAGTATTATAGTTTAAAGAAATTTTTTTTTAAGTTGTTACAAAAAAAGAAAGGATACATTCATTAAAAGAGCAAATGAAATATAACATGGCAAATGATTTAAAAATAATGAATTCGAATGTAAACAATGATTTTCTATGAAGTTACCTCGTTTTACTTTAGTAACAGTCTTGAAATATGTCATTCTTAACCATTTACAGGAGGATAAATTCAATAAGAGATTTTTTTTAACCTTATCGTTAAGGCATTCGGCTAAAATACAAATAATCTAGTTGACAAATGGTCTACCTATTTATAAACTTATTGTGTACAGTATAACGTCTCTAATCCAGAAACTTCTGTAATCCAGACATTTTGGTATGTTTATTCATTTTTTATTTTCAGTTAAAGATAGAAGATGGCACCATAGTACATATGTGAAAAAATTTCCAAAAATTATTAAGAAAAATGAAAAGACTGCCTAATTTACAACTTTTTTTCAGTTTTAAAATTGTAAGAATTTTCTAAATTAATATGTAATATGTAATTAATATAGGTGTCTTTTTTTAATATTAATTTGTAAAAATTCAGAATTAATGGTAATTTTACAATTTTTCTTTTTCCAAAGATTAGGAGATGGTGCCAAAACATCGCAAAATCAGATTTTATTATTATTATTATTTCTCCTAAGTATTTAATTTGTGACTTACTTCGATATTTGTAGGTTCTATATATTTAATTGTTTATAACATTAGCCTTATATATCACTATTTTAAATATATTAATGTAATTATAAAGTTATTTTTTAAATTAATTCTAAGTCTTATTTAAATTTCAACTATAATTTTTTTTTGTTTTTAGAAATTTTTTTTCTCAATAATTTTCATGATATGTCTGTTATTCTTGTGTTTTGTATTATTTATTGAGTATTTATAAATCATAAATCGTAATTTTAAAAAAAATCATACGGTTATTGTTTTTTGCATACAACAGATGGCGACACTGCATAAAACATAATTATTTCAAAAATATATACATTTTAGAACATTTTGAATTGATTTTTCTCAAAGTTTTTCAATTATTTTAAATTACCTAGTTCTCCGCATTTTTGTATTGTCATATTAATGAAAGATATTAGTATTAATATTTATCTAAATGCATTCTAGTTTCAAAACTTCTGTAATCCAGAATTTTCTATAATCCGGATTTCTATAATGTATATATATATATATATATTTTTTTAAAGTTACTTTTTGAAGAAGGGGGGAAATATCCGCAACTGTCTTTTGAATTCTTTATTCATGATTCACATGGAATATGTTGAAGGGATTTAAATGATATTTCAAAATTTAACCAATAAAACGGTCAAATTTTTTAGTTACTCACTACTTCTGCATTTCATTAAATAATACCCTTTCTTCAAATATTTTTCTATTTAAATTACTTTTGAACTGTTTTATGAAAAGGAATAATTTTTTTTTTATTTACTTACTGCTTCTGTAATATTATTAAAGAACTACACTGTTTCTGCAAATACTTATCTTTTTAAACAATTTTTGTTTGTTTGTTTGAGTGACTAGAATATACCTATTAGTTTCATTGACATAAGTATTCTTGACTTTAAATATTAAGGTTATTCTTTGCTTGTATTTTAATTGACTATGGTATAATTAAAAATATATATATGTTATGATTTAGAATTGAATTGTTAGATTATTCTAACATTAGAAGGTTTTACTAGTGAACGAAATAACTTGTTGTTAATGTTACCAGTATTACAATGTTGAAAATGCAGTGCTAGCTGTCTCAATAGTAGTTGTGGATCACATACAGCAATAATAGAAGTGGTCAGAACATGTAATTCAAACCTGTTTTATTAGTACAGTAGACTCCCTCAAATTCGCACAGCTTGGGACCAGAGGTTGTGCGGATTTTAGAATTTGTGGATTTCTGGTCATTGATTCGTTTACATTTTTGAAACATTAATTTGATTGGTAGTTAAGCAAGGGAAATTATAATGAATGCTTACAATAAAGTGAAACTTTAAAATAAGTAAAATATTAAAATAATTTATTAGTTTAAAAGTAAGTAATTATTAAAATAATTATGTAAAATAAAAATATTACGAATGAAATCTATTCAATTCGATTCCAAAAGTCATATGCTGCCATCTAGTGATAGCAAGGAGAACAGTGTTAATGCTATTATCAGTATATATAGCTTATTGCGCTCACTGTAACTTTTTTCATTGTTATTTAGAGTCCTGAATGCTTTTCTTATACTGCTTTGTATGTTTAGAAATAAATTTGTCTATAATTTAAAAAAAAATTGCGCGAACAATAATTTTAAAATAGCGTTTCGGTTCGTGGATTTTTCCATTTCGAACCCTGGAATTTTTGATATAGATATGCTAATTTATATCAAAATCAAAAGTAATGTAAATTTATTTAGTAATAAATCAGCTGTAATAGCCAAAAGAAAATGATTAACAAAAAATTTAGTAAAAAAAAATTGCGGTAGTCGCCGATTTCGGCACCATCTTGAATTTTGTTCCTGCAACTTAACTGTAAATTTCATTGTTTACATCTGAAAAAATACGCGGATTTTAGGCGTTTGCGGATTTTAGGGTCACGGATTTTAGGGAGTCTACTGTATAACAATTTGCTAATTGCAGTAGTCGAGTGAAGACTATGGGGTACATCGTTCAGTGAAGTTTCCCCAGAATGAATTGAAACGACAAATAAGATCAGCTCAGCACTTTATTAGAGCACCTTTCAAATGACGCAGTTTCGACCAAGATTATTTATTAGCCATCTCTCCGTAGTAGTAATTGGGTCTAAACAAAGTTCCAGATAATCGAATAAAAGGACGGTGACCAGGGGATGGATGTAAACTGGAAAATCGACTCAAATCTTTCAAAATCTCACATTTCCTCACATGTAAGAATACAAATATGACATAGATCGCACTCTCAACCAATGAATAATTAAGAATGTCACGTCATATAAAGAGTGTGGACAGAGCACGCGAATGAATTTGAAGGGGAAAAGGATAACCTCAGAAATGCACAGAAAAGTAAAAATGGAAGCTAAAAGAATATTCTTGAAAGAAAAAAGCACGGAAATGGAACATTTAATTTAAGAATACTAAAAGCGTAATATTTAAGCGATTAAGACAAGTGAGACATTAAATTAAAGGGAATTTAACAGAGTTAATGATAGAGATTATTTAATAATAAAGATTTAGTGAATATAAAGTAGTAATTTAGAATAAGATAAGGAAATCGCGAAATTAGATCTAATTATGTAACATATATATTTTCTTTTTGATTTTAGTTGTATTTATGATTTTTTTTCTTGAGTCAAGGTATTTGAATGGCTACTAAGAATTGTAGTTTTCCTAAACCATTAAGTATCTAATTAACAGTATATATAAATATTATACAGACATACATACAATAAACCCAACTGGAGTGAAAAAATTAGCCAGAGCCAGGAGTCAAACCCGAGACCACAGCATTCATGGCTGTTGCTCTAACCACTGAGCTACTCTGGCCGATACCTGGGTCTGCAATTTTTCACTAATAAACCATGTTGGGGAAGTCACCAGCCATCTATATGACAGCCTTGGATGACTGGACAACAATGAATAGATTTTACTATCACATCGATCTACGATATACAGTAAAACACACATACTACAATATATAATAAAACACACAAGTAATGCCTGCATTCAACAGTTAACAGTATATATAAATATTATACAGACATACAAACAATAAATACAATAAACCCAACTGGAGTGAAAAATTAGCCAGAGCCAGAAATCAAACCTGGGACCACAGCATTCCAGGCTGTCGCTCTAACCATTGATCAGGTATTGGCCAGAGTAGCTCAGTAGTTAGAGCGACAGCCTGGAATGCTGTGGTCCCAGGTTCGATTCCTGGCTCTGGCTAAGTTTTCACTCCAGTTGGGTTTATTGTATTTATGTCTGTATAATATTTATATAAACTGTTCCTAGTACCATGAATAAAGTGATGATGGAAAATATAATACAAAGTCGGAAAAATGTTAAATTAGTTTTTTAATCATTATGGACTGGAATTATTTGGCACCAACTTCAAAAAGTAATTGATTACTTTTCATATGTGTATATTTGTAAATCAAATGATAAATATTTCAATTCATTTCTTGAAAAAATATTCTTTCGAAAACCCATGTTAGGTGGGTAATAAATTTTATAAATTAAATTCAACATTTTCATCCTGACATATGATATCTGATGTGTGTGGTTATTGGAAATCATTTTGTCACTGGAGAATTTTAAAGAATTATTTAATTCTTTTGAGTGTATTTTTCGAAGTTGGTTACTATTTTTTTTTAGTTTATTTTATTTCCTACTTTTTAGTTATTCATACAGAAAAACACAATTATCCTGATTTCAATATCTGCTGTATAAGTAACTAATTTGTAATAGTAATAATTTACAAACATTTATTAAATAAATAGTTTTTAATAAAATCTTTGTATTTTCATTAGAAATATTGATTTTATTAGCATTTAATAGTTATGATATAGTTGTTTAAAAAATACATTGTATTCACAACATTCTACATCTGGAGTTGTAAAATATCTGTTTATTTCCAGATTTATTCCGGTTATTTTTTTTTTTAAATACCCGGTTTATCCATAAAAATTCCAGTTTATTCCAGGGATTAAATCAGGATTTTTACAGTCTTTGCAACTGTATTTACATTGAAGAATAATTCTTTAGTAGAACCCCATTGTCAATAAGTTAAATTCAGAATACGTAGTAATCATTGTATTGACTCTTCACGGATGTTACATGTGGTTAAGAATTCCATATTATTCCTTTCCGATAATCTCCATCAACTGTTTCCTCATGTAAGATACATCTATAGGAGAGTGGTGACATACTTTGCTCGAACTCTGTTTATACAGATGCTTTTGTCCAAACCACAGTATCTAGAACTAGCGGTAGGGATCACCAAAGTATGCACAGTAAGGTGCGCCACACACCAGAGAGACATGCGACAATAATCGTGAGACATGAGGCAAATTCTGCTGTTCAAACCGGTTTTTTCTTTGTTAAGAGGGTGAAAATGCCGCATGCCTCACGCTTTTCTGCCGCATGTCTCCCTGGTGTGCGGCGCGCCTAACACTCTCCTCCTCTGACGTCATCTGGACACCAGAGCGCTTTCACTCCCATGCTCTTCCAAGTATTGGTCAGTTAAGTTAGTTATCTTCGAGATCAATGTACGTTGCTATTTTTTTTTTTTTTTTGTGATTCAATGTTTTACTTGCTAATCATGGTTTTCTGTGCAATAACTGGTTGTAGTCATCACGATAGACAGCAGAAGGAATCAAATATTAAATTCCATAGATTTCCGAAGGACAGAGAAGTCAGATTTAAATGGATTAATAATTGCCGACAAGCAGATTCATTTTCTGTGCATGTAGCCCGAGTGTGTTCGGCCCATTTTGATGAAAATGATTACTTGCGTGATTTAAATAATGAATTATTAAATCTTCCCAGGAAAATTATTCTTAAACCATATGCTATTCCTCATTTAAATTTGCCTGCATGTAATGCAGTTTTAAATCCTGACATGCTTAATGATCATCGCAGAATACGAGCAGAAAAACACAATGTTCATAAAGAAGTGGAAGAACTTTTGTCTACAACTAATGATAGAGGTAATGTTGAAAATCCTTTAAGTAATGAAGAACTACGTATTACTTTAGAATCTTTGAAAAAAGAAAATGAAGATTTAAAACTTCAAGTTGTGGAATTAAAACAGCATTTGAATACTGCAAACAGCGAATTAATGCACTTAAAGAACAAGTATCAATCAATAAGAGGTACTTTTTCAGAAAGCCAGCACCAATTCGTATTAAAAGGAAGATGTTCTAATTGGTCTCCTGAAGACATTTCTAAGGCCATTACTCTAAGATGCATCTCAAATAAAGCTATGATATTTGTTAGAGATGTATTAAAATTTCCTCTTCCCAGCGAAATTACCATAAAACGGCATCTTAGGCAGTTTTCAGTTCCACCAGGATTTAATAATCTAAGTCAGGGTATTTTAAAAGCACAAGAAACTTTGCTTCAAGAATATGAAAAATCTGTCATATATAGTTCTGATGAAATGAAGGTTAAGAGTGAACTATGTTTCGATCAAATTGATGAAATAATAAAAGGACCCCATAATAATGCAAGTTATGGTTACAAGAAGTTTAGTTGGAAAATGGATGCAACCAATATTTTATCATTTTGATACAGCAATAACAAAGGAACTGCTGATAGAGGCTATTTTAATTGTTGAAAAAACTGGATTCAAAATTAGAGGATTCGTCTCCGACATGGGGCCATCAAATAAAAAAACTCATGACCGATTTAAATATATCGCCAAATAATTCATTAATGAAAAATTCATCATTTGAAGAGAGAAATATATGAGTATTTTGTGATATTCCCCATACTTTAAAACTACTAAGGAATCACCTAATTGATGACGGCTATAAACTTCAGAATTGAAAATTCGTTACAAAACAGCCTTTCGTAAAATTAATTGAAATGCAGAGCGGTGAAGGAGACTTGCAGTATGCGCACAAGCTGACTAGAAGCATATTCTAGCAGTTGGAACAGAAAGACAGAATGTCAGAAAAGCTGCAGAGTTATTTTCACTGACAGTTGCAAAATCAATTTCTTACAATTTCATCGAATTTAAACACGTAGGAGAAATGGTAGAAATTGTAAACAATGGCTTTGATGTTCTTAACTCTCGAGTTCCATTTTGTAAAACTTATTTTTTAAAAAGTGCATACAGAAATTTTATTAAGGAACAGGACGAAGCTCTAGAAAAGTTATATAATCTAATTAACACCATGAGAGGGGTAGAAAAAGTAGAAATAAATCAAAAGAATGAGAAAGAGAAAATGAAAATAGTCGGCCTGCTACCTTTTCAGAAAGAATTTTTAATCTCGATAACTAATCTCTGAGGTCTTTTTAAGGATTTAAAATCCGAGGTTTACTCATACGTTATGTCATCAAGATGTAACCAAGATGTTCTCGAAAGCTATTTTTCCCAAATTCGGGGACTGGGAAGATTTTATGACCACCCTCTTCCCACAACAGTAACACATAGAATTAAATCCTTAATTATGAGCCGCAATGCCAATGAAATATTTAATAGTAGCAACTGTCTAGCTGAAAAAGACGTCCAAACTCTGAGCGCAGACACCTTAAACGATCTTCAAAAATCACAAAACACAGATGAAATTCCTTTGCATCATATAAAGGAAAACACTGATGTATCTAATCAAATTGAAAATGACGAAGAAGAATTCGCAAATGCAGTGGATGGGTTTCTCAATGATTTTGAAGAAAATGATGAAAGTTTTGGTGAAATAGTGAAAGAAAAAAAAAGAATTATTAGAAATGATTGCAGGATATATCGCATACCGAGTTAAGAAGAAAGATCCAGAAAAAGCACAAAAATATGGTAGTTTGACTAAAGATGCCCACTTTTCTGGAAAAAAAATGGCTGCAGACAATTTCTAGAGGCTTGTTAATGAAACCAACAGATGAATGTTTTGATGCTGTAATAAAAATGGAAAAAGTATTTATTTTATTAACCAGTTTCATGGAAATTTTATTAAGCAACAACCGAATGTTTTTTAGATATCAAAAGATATAATAAAAAGTAAATATCCAGCATTTGATGACTTTGCAGTCATGACATTTGTAAGAACCAGGACTTTCATTAGAATGAAAGCCTTGAATAAACGTAAAATGAAAAAATTTTTTAAGCGTAATATGAACCAAGAAAGAAAAAATGTGAAGAAAATGAAGAAAATTGTACAGTAGTGTTTAACGACAAGATTCATAAAAATTCTGTTCTTAAGAAATATATAACAGAAATTCAATAATATATAAATCAAGTCAATTTATAAAATATGTATATAATCTGAAAATATTGAGTTGTGTCGAATACGTGTAAGATATACAATAGTTTCGTTTGTTCAAGATTAACGAATTTTAGTTTGCGGAAGGGTTTTTTTTGTATCACAAGTCTATATGGCCTAAGCTTGTGAGAGCGTCTTTCCCTTAAAATAAAAAAATAAGAGTGACCTGCGAAATGGTGGAAGAGGTTGACGTTACTTCGTAAGCTTTATACTATCATTCCATCAGCCATTAAAGAAAATCAAAATATGATAATTCAAAAGTGAAAATGCATATGATTTTTTCATCCTTTTGTTTGCCTTCTCGGTTTAGAAGTTAGCGTATTTACTTAATAAGATTTAAACTACCACAGAAATGGGAATATTCAGATCCTTTTACCTTAAAAAGTCCACCCCAAAATAGTTCTGCCAAGCAACATGGTATTTATCTAATAAATCATCCAAAGTTTTTTTTCCAAGCAATATACGAGCCTGTCAATATGCTTTTAACGTATTCACGAAGAAACGAAAATAATCTTTTCACATAATAAAGTTGTCATTGAAATTTTGCTTATCGCGATGTTTTGCTACTTAAAACTAAATTTGTGCTGGTTTAATTCTTGAAAATACACATAATGGGAAAAATATATTTGTCATCAAAGATGAAATATTGGAGCACTTTACTGAAAAGAATTGCTCCTGCTAGTAAAAGACAACATAAACAGGCTCAGCAAACAGACACATAAACAGACACAACATAACTGCTCAGGAACTGAGGAGAGAAACGGTGTCCAGCTGACGTCATCAGAGAGAAGGATGCGCATGATCCCTGCCACTAGTTTTAGATACCGTGGTCCAAACTATGGCAACTTGATGATACATAGTTGGTCAAGTTTGATTATGCAATTTGCCTACAGTTTAAAAAGCATTTGCTTGGAAATTATGGCAAGCTCCTCAAAATGCTTAGCAATTAACTTTTGTCCAGAATCTATCAACCAATCAATTTTTATATCTCTTATGTTGTCACTCTCATATTGAGGATCCCTATGTTCAAGCAGTAACGGCATCTGAAATGAGCAACAGTGATATGATGTTGAGTCCGAATCTGATAACTGAAGACAGTGCTGTTACATGTATCTATACATACACAGGCATGCATAAACATATAGAGGCACTTTCATGTGTACTGACATATGGTGGCACTTTACAATATACTGACTAATAGAGGTACTTTGCTGTACTCTGGTGTATAAGGTCACTTTGCTGTTGGATTGTCAGCTTTACCCACTTCTAATGTCAGTTAGTATCGCTGCCATCTTCAAGTTTTCTGGATGCGGTAACTTATCCAGACAACATATCTCACTTCAAAAAGTTACCGCATCCAGTAAACCTTAAGGTTAACATCGATACCTACAGACATCGAATGTGGGTCGGGTGTCAAAAAGTTGATAATTCATCAGTAAAGTGTCCTTACACAACAAAGTAGGGAAAAGCGCTTCCATTTGTCAATACACAGCCAAATCACTTTAAATATCAGTGCACAGTAAAATGCTTTTCTCCTGTAGTCATAAGTACCTCACCTCTTAAGTCAGAAAAAGCAAAAAGAAAGATTTTAGCAAAAATCGCTCCATGCTTTAATAAATAAACTGCAGCAATTTAATTCCCATAAAGGCAGTAACAGCATTGGAAATGAGCAGTGATGATTGATGTAGAAACCGAATCTGATAACCTATATCTAGCTGCCTCTACGTGAGAGTGACAACATTCGATGCCCAGACTGTGCTTTGACATACGATTTTGTCCAAACTATAGCAATTCTATGCATTTTCTATTGCAGAACTTGGCGATTGTCACCTGGAAGAGATCTATTATACAAGTGAGAGTTGTTAACAAGCTTAACGATAATGTCTGGCTCACAGCATCAAATATTATACCCCGTGTTTAGTGAGGCTAACGAAAAAGACAGGCTACCATAGTACATTACCCGTGTTTCAATTTTAAGGGGACTTATCTCACAGGAAAGAAACATTGTCGATTCCCATGTTATCCTATGCAGAAAATACTTATCCTTCTTGTTCATTCAAATTTCAATTTTTTTTTTTTTTTTTTCAGCATATAAGTCCAAAAGCTCTTCACAACCTTACAAACTTAAAATATTTTTAAAACAGCTTTGAGTTTTTTTTAAATTCTTGTTAAAATTTCTAAAAATCCCAAAAAGTATAATGTGTAGTCTTTATTCGTTTATAATTGGAGAAAGATATAAAAATTTGGAGCTTATGCAAGCAAAATTTGATTTGTTTTCTTTTTGTAATTAGGAGACTTAAAATTTATTCTAATCAAAACGCTGTAATTTGGAATTAAAAATTAGCTATACCTAAAATCCTCTACAGACCTGCCATGTTGTCAACCTCACCTAATTGATTACTTGAGCTCTAGGGATATAAAAAGGTCACAATAGGGGTCAAGGGTTGCCGTAGAAGGGGAAGACCTTAGAGGAGAAATTGTTATATTAGAAGTCTATGGAGAAGACGCAGAAGTTCTTGTAAAAGCATTGGGTTTCAGTTTTGGAATAGTGATTTTGAATAGTAAAGGAATATAGATAGAATGGAAGTTTGTCTTTTCCAAAAAAGTTCTTCCAAATTTTAGTATAACTCAGATGGCCTGACACATTAAAATGGCTGTAACCAGCGTCGTAATTTCTTTAGCCCCTTCAAATTTTCTATAAGTAAACAATCATTATGAGGGCATGCACAGTTGGTGCATGTCCATCATTGCACCCACAGTCCATCATTGCACCCTCTAATTTTAGCATAAACTAAATATAAACCTGAACACATTAAAACAGCTTTAATGCAGGCCCTAATTAACGTAACTCGCTAACTATTTATACAGGTATATATAAATGTTATAGAGGATGGATAAGTTTTTTTTTTATATCGAAGCCCCATAGAATTTTAGTGTAATTGCAATATAAGGACCCGACACATTAAAATGGAACATAGGATCTATTTAACACAAATAACCCAAATTTTATACGCATGTACATAATTATAAAAGGGAACTTTGTCGGTTTATCAAAGCTCCAAACATTTTTTAGCATAAATTAAATATAAGGTCCGGCACATTCAAACGGTTACAAAATGGGCCCAAAGTGATGTAATCTCACCCATTTTTGTATGGGTAAACATAATAATTTTAAAAGAAGGATTTTTCATTGAAGGCCTCGTCCCTTAATTTTTGTATAAATTAAGTATAAGAGCCCGGCACATTAAAACTGATATTATTTTTATCTCTAGTTGAAAAAACATGCTCAAATTTTATACGACAATACATAATTATTATAAGGAGACTTTGTCGTTAAGCCTCCAAAATTTTAGCTAGGGCTACTAGAGATATAAGCTGAAGCATCCGCCATTAATGTGCCTTTGGGTTTGCCATATGTACCCAGCGCCCATTCACTTCTAGGTAAACTCAGAGCAACGTGCTACATTTAGACAGTTATTTTTTATTAATTACATGTTATAATTAGTTATGAAATTTATGATGGGAGGTTGCTTTGCGATGAATTGTTCAAACCATTCTAGAAAAGGACACCGGATGTTCAAATTTCTCGAAGAAAATACAAAAAGAAGAAAGTGGATAATCAACTGTCGTCAAGATAAATGGCGGGATTTATGAAAGCGCCAAATTTAATATTTACACAAGTGTATAAATTATAGTATTATAGTATAGTAGTAATACAAGTGTTAAATTATAATATTTACACAAGTGTATAAATATACATAAGAGACAATGATTATTTATACTCTTAATTTTTTCAAACTTTATTAATCAATATTTACGAGATTTTGAATTATTTATTTTCTTATTATTCCCATTAATTAATTTTTTGTCACTACAAGGTTACAAATAGAGAAAGAAAAAAAATTCTCAACTTCATGTGTTGGAGAGGAACAGATTTTTCTTACTTTTGTTTGCGGGAGGGGGGTGAGGGGTTAGATTACTTGATTTTTTTTACTATAAAAGACATAGGATATATTTTATTTAAATTACAGTTTTAAATATCATATCAAACTGTTTATTGAGCCGAAGGAGAAAATCAGGAAGCTGAATTTTATGAGAATTATCTTTATTTAAGGGGTGCTTATATAATTTTAAGTCTTTCTGCACATTTTTAATTCTCTAAAAAAATCATAAATAGGTTAAACAGTTTATTATTATTATTATTACTATTATTTTACAGATTCAGAAAATTATAATACGGAATAATTTGCTTATATATATATTTTAAATATTTTAGGAGGGTTTCATAAACTAATCAATTATTAATATAAACAGTGAGTTAATGTAAAAAGAAGAGAAATAAATGGCAAATTTCACTTAACAGCTTAAAGTACGCAACATGTAAATATTTGTTCATCAAATAATCTGCAATCTTGCAGTCTTGTTGGTGTTTAAGAATTTGAGTTTAAAAGCTCTACCAGTTAACCAAAATAACTGTATATGAGATTTCTATTTTTTAATAAATAAATTATTCATCGAGTTACGAGCAATTGTGGTCACGTGACGACCGGTTTTTCTTTTTCGCGGTGTCGCATCTCTACCAATTACCCAAAATAATAATAATAAAATTAGAAAAACCTGATGTCTTTGCCCGAAATGTTAATGTTTGATCCATTGAAAACACTGGTTTTGGAGAAAAATTTTTAAGTTTAAAAGATTTTAGACTTTGTAAGTTTAGGAAGAAGGCGAAAGGGTAATTTTATTTATTTATTTTTGTGGCAGGAGGGGCAGGGTGATTAGTTATTTAACAACTCACAAATGGGGCAGAAAGAAAAATTACAGTTTTGAAGACTAAGATTTGCATGGTAGGAAAGACCGGGGGAGAGGTAATTTCAGGTGGTGGGAGGATGTTAAATGATTATTTATTGTTATTGTTACAATAAAGTAATAAATAGAGCAAAAAAAGTTTTAAAAATTAAAAAAAGTTTGAAGATTTTTAATTTTGTGAGTAGGGGGGGGGGGAATTAAGGGAGAAACAGAATTTTATGGGGGGGGGGGTAGTAAGTTCATTAGATGACTTATTAACTATTGTTACTAAAGATTTAAAATTATACAGAAAAAAGTTCAAAATTAAAAACTTTAAAGATTTAAAAGTTTTGTGCTAAGAATAAAGGGGGGGGGGGGTCTAAAGGGAAAGCGGCTATATCAGATAGAGGGAGGATTTTAGATGATTAATTACTCATTATTACAATAAAGGAACAAACAGCAGAAAAAAAGAATACTTTTAAAGATTTTAAACTTTATGAATAGGGGGGGGGGGGCAAAGGGAAGAAGACTTTTTTCAAAGGGGAGGGGAAAAGATTATTAGATGACTTTTTATTTATTTACTTTACTAAACATTTACACACAGAACAAAAAAAAAATGATATTTAAAGACCTTAAATTTTGTGTGCTTGGTATCGGGGGGGGGGGGGGGGGGAGCATGAATTTCGGTGGGGAGGAAAACAAATATATCATTGGTTATTTATTTATTGTTTTAATAAAATGACAGATATAGCAAAAACAAAGTTTTAAAAAATTACAGTTTTAAAATTTTTAAACTATAGTGAGTATTGTGAGAAGGGGGGAGGGGGGTAGAGAGGGAAGCAAAATTTTGGGATAGAAGAATTTAGATTAAAGTTTAACGAAATTTGTATGATCATATTGTTACAATAAAATAATAAATAGAGTAGAAAAGTAAAAAAAAAAAAATAAGGATTTTTATATTTTGAGTACTTTTGAGTGGGGGGGGGGGGGGGGTGGAGAGCAAGCAAAAGGAGGCGAAGAAAATTTCAAAAAGAGAGGGATTTAGTTGAATTTTTTTTTAAAATCGGAAATTCACTGAAATGCAGAAGAGTTTCACATCTGATTAAGAAATAAGAGTTTGGAATTAAGGACTTTTTGCAGAATTTGTATAAAAAGGACTTTAAGGACGAAAAATTATTTTTGAAAAATGTAAAGATTTTCAAGGACCGTACAACCTTTAATAATAGAAGAACTTTTCTTTTTGTGCATACATCGACTTAGTTCAAATAATGCGATAAACAAATTTCTTGAAATCGCCAACAAGGTGCTAAAGTCGCCAAGAAGCAGGTGTACTCAAAGTGTACCTAAATATGGCGGTGATGCTCCGGCCCGTAAACTCTAGAGGCTCTAATTTTAGCATAAAATAAATATTCGCCCGACACATTCAAACAACTATAACTCTGAGCCTAATTGATGCAGCCTGTTCATTTATTGTATAAGTAAAGATAATTATTATAAGAAAGGATTTTGTTTAGTTTTTTTTTTATGCCCTCCAAATTTTAGTGTAATTAGATATTTGAATTATACGGTCCTGACATATTAAAATTAGTATACCTTGATCTTTAAATAGCATAACCTGCCCAAATTTTATATGCATATACTTGTATACATAATTATTAAGAGGGGACTTTATTGATTTTTATCAAAGACACCCCCCCCCCCAAATTTTAGTACAATTTTTTTTTTTAAGTCATCCTTTGCATTTGCTCAAAGATATCATTTCGCTATTTAGATCTGCTGATTACGAAAGATTATCCATAAGCTATTGCACTCTTTGGTGCTATAGTGAAATCTGTCTATGAAATGACATATATATTTATATATAGTCAAAAATTGTGATAATAAACCATTTTAACAAATGAAATCAATTATGATACCATAAATATATATTTCTTTTCCCTTTTTTTTTCTTTCTTTTCTTTTAAATATATTTTTAATATTGCCATTATATGGTTTTATGCATGCCTTACACATTTAAAAATTTAATCATTTTTGCAAAATATCTTTCTTTTTCTAATAAATATTTTTATTTTTCCAGAGGAGGGGGAGGTATTTTTAAAAGCATAAAATGTTAGATTTGATTTCGAACTAACTTTAACTAACTTATTTAAAATGCTAATATTACATCAGTTTGATTAACGATTTACTAAATATTTTCATTACTGATAAGTTTTTAAAATTTGGCAATATTTTACTAATATTTATTATTCAAAGGAAAAAAAATTAAATAGCAGATAGTTGTGTTTTGTCTTGTTTTATATTAACTAGCAAGGATGACCGAGCTAAGCTCGGTCAAAATTAGTCTTGTGTTCAATCCAATATTTTATTCTCACTGTATCATTCTTGCTGTTTAGATACAATTGGCATGACCTTGAGACATAGTGACACAAAATGACACACTAACCGAATTTTTTTGAACATGCAACCTAACCAATGCTCGAACCCCAAAATGATAGAATACAAAATTTAGTCAAAATCGTTACATTCCTTTTATAGATAAAATTAGCTGACCCATGGTAACCCAAAAAGGACCACTAATCTAAATTTACAGAACATGTGACCTATCCCAATGATCTTCGTGTGCTGGGATACGATGTAATAAAATTTGTCAAAATCATTAGAGCTGTTTTTTAGATACAATTAGCTTGACCCCACAATGACCCACTAATCGAACTTTCTCGAACATATGACTTAGTCCAATGGTCTTCTCATGCTCAGAAACGATGTAATACAAAATTTTGTCAAAATGTTTTGACCCGTTTTTTGTTTTAGATACAATTAGCTTGACTCACAGTCACCCAAAAATGACCCACTAATTGAATTTACTCGAACATTCAACTTAGCCTAATGGTCTTCTCATGCTCAGACATGATATAATACAAAATTTTGTCAAAATGTTTTGAGCCATTTTAGGTAGATTTCATATGAAATACTACCTATTACATTCTCCCCTATGATGGAATTTCTGAAAAATTTTTGCAGATCTACACCGATCATGAACCCTAGAACCCAAAACCATCTTCAGTAAAACACTTTATACATCTATCTATCTACATATCACTTTCTTCTGGAGGACACGATAACTTCACAATTCTGCACAAATCTCTTCCAAACTGATACATAAAATCAAGGGGCATAAAATCTCGGTCAAGTTCGTTAATGGGCAAAATTGGACCAAGGGGATGGAAATAGGGTGGGGTTTTGTGTAAACTGAAAAAACTCCATTGCTTCTTAATTTTTGTACATATCAAATCTGTTTAAAGTTTTTATTACTTTTAAAAATAGGGCCAAAAATTCATGTATCACAGATTTTTGATAAAATTAAAAATGGGCTCAAGGAGTGCAAAAAAATAGGGTTTTTGGTAGAAAAAAATTCATAACTTCATCAATTCTCAAGATATCAAATCCAAATAAATTTATTATAAATCTTCTTAATATTATCTACAACTTTTATATTGACAAGTTTTTTATAGGACCAATTCGTATTGCAAAAAAACGAAAAAAAGGAGGGAGGAGGGGGTTTGAATAAGAAAAAAAATCGTAACTTCGTCAATTCACAAGCTATAAAATTCGCATGAATTACATATGTTCTTAATATTATCTACAACATTTATATTGACAAGTTTTTGATAGGACCAATTTTTACAGCAAAAACAAATTAAAAATTCATAGCGGTTGAAGAAAAAAAATCATTGTATTCAAGGTGTATTCAAATCCAAACTGCTTATTTTCAGACTCATTTTTTAATTCATTTTTGCTCTCAAGTGCATCAAATTAGTAGATTCTCTTATTCAGAAAATATACAATGTACCGTAATGATCGATTTTTTGATAGAGGCAGAATATATTTCAAAAAATGATGTCAAATTTGGTATTTTGAACCGAATTTAACAAAGCGATTGTGTTTTCAATCAAGAATTAGAAAAAATTCTTTTTCTGACAGATTTTAGTTTAACCCTTTGGATTCTGGTGTCACTTACACAAATTTTATTCGGCCAGTACCAATTTTTTAAAAGAAGTTTCTCTCAAGAACACAATTTCAAAAATGCTCTGATTAAATAAGGCAAATTTTATTTTCCTTTATTACTGGTGCCCAAAACAAATTTTGTAAATACAGATGATGTCACCGCAGCGCCAACAATGGAGTGCAAAGGGTTAAAATTACCTTAAAATAGAGTTGTATAATTTTTTTAAAAACCAATTTATGAAACTTTTGATTTTTTTTGTTTATTAATGCTGTGTTTTTAAAAGTCACCCGGCACCTGAGTTTTCTTCATGACACACTACTGCACATCAGGTATAATACAGTAGACTCCCTCAAATCCGCACAGCTTGGGACCAGAGGTTGTGCGAATTTTAGAATTTTGCGGATTTCTGGTCATTGCTTTGTTTACATTTTTTAAACAGTAATTTGAATGTAATTAATAATGCAATTGAAATAATGAATGCTTACACTATAGTAAAATATTAAAATAAATAATAAAAAATTAGATATTTTTTTAAAATGATTAAAATATTAAAAGCAAAGGTCAAGTTAATAATCAATAATGTATAATTAAATATTCATTATAAAGATAGGATGCATTTTTCCTAAATTATTGAATGAAACTTTCCTCATAAAGGTACACTACTAATTCAAATCAAAATTATAAAATAAGGAAGTTTTATTTCAGATTTATCCAGAGTTAATAATAAAAAAAGCTTGATTGATGCATAAATACGTTTGGCAAAAAGTTTGCGATTACCAGTGATGCCGGCAATATCTTGATTTTTTTCAAAAGTAAATTTATTCTTCCTTCTTGAAAAAACACAAATTCAGCAATATTAACAAAAAAATAGAAATTAAAATATATATAGAATTGATATAAAATTAAGAAAGTCAAATTTTGTCCCTACATCTGAACTGAAAGTTTCATTGTTTACATCTGTAAATGTGTGGATTTTAGAGAGTTGCAGATTTTAGGGTTGCAGATTCAAGGGAGTCTACTGTAATATGAAAAATGGTCTGGAGCCCAAAATGAGCTTGATACCTTTGAACTACAATCTCGTTTCTGTAACAGCATAAAATCTGAATCCTTTCCCTTGTCCAGTAAAGATCTCACACTTTGAAAAGATCTCGTATCTGTGTAAGAGTAAGAACATGAAAAATGAATGCTTTTAATTGGGTGACTGCTTCAAAAAGAATTTGAATTTTTTTTATTTTAAAAAAGTTCTAATTATCAGAGTTTGATGAAATTGGAATGGGACCAAATGGGTGTCTTACACTTTCAAACAAAAAAATAATTATCAAAATAGGTTCATATTTAAGAAAGTTATGCATGAACAGAAAATACAGGTTGAATTGATAACCTCCTCTTTTTTGAAGTTAGTTAAAAAGTCAAATTTGTTACTGGACAAATCTAACAAATGAACAGCTTTTCTTATTTAAAATTCATTTCAATATATTTTAAAACAAAAACCATCTTGGGATAGATATAAAATATGACAGGTGATTTTTTTCCCTATTTTGTCAGGTCTTACTTATAAAATACAGTACAGAACCATTTATCCGGAATGCTTGGGGTCAGATGTATTCCAGATAACTGGTTGTGCATTAAAGCAGCATCCATTTGATAAGTTTTGTGGAATATGTGTGGCTGTGGCGTTATTTCTGATTTTAAATTATTAGATTACTTGGATTAAAAATCAATGCAAGAAAGATCAAAAGTTAACCAGAGTTTAAAAGAAGATCATTTATGGGAATCCCGTAAGAACAAAAAATTTTCTGTCTCCTCTGCATAGAAATTAAAATGTCTAAAATGCAACTAAATTTGATGGCAACAAATACTAGATGTTGTCATGAAATTATGCAATTGTTTCAAGCAAAGCCTATGTCAAACTGGCAGTGTGTGATACCTTTTACTGCAATCAGTCTTTCAGAAATATCATTCCGGATAACTGGTTTTCCGATTAACTGGTTTCCGTATAAATGGTTCCATACATAATTCACAATATGATGATTATGAAAATGCTAATATCATTTAAGCAAACTTCTACTCTGCGTTTCTCAGGCATGAAAGTGGGAAATAGGAAAAAAGGTGGAAAATTTTTTCCATCTATACAATAAAGGCCAAACTCGTATAACTTACAGACATTTTAACAATTATTCATACAATAAAATATAACTGCACATATGATTGTTATTTTCTTTTTGTAACTTAAAAAGTATTTAAAGAAAAAAAAAATAATAAATGTGTAAATTCATTAAATCAAAAAAGAAAATTGGAAACATTTGCATCCACCCAAATGTATCTCATGAACTTATGTGAAGTACAGAGATTATTTTTTCGAAATAAATGTATTATTTTGAATGATTTGACTGAAGACTGATTGAAGATTTAACTTAAAAATCTCTATGCTAAGTATATGTATGCCAAATTGATCTTTACTCCAGCAATACATCACTGAAATTACCCAGAAGTGTTTTATAAATGAAATAAAACACTATTCTAAAAAGAACTTTATGGAAACTTCCTTTTCCTAATTAAAGAACTTTATTTACATGACTTTCAGATGCTTCTAATAATCAAATAAAAGCTCGCCTTTGATTTGATAGTACAGCAATTCAGAAATAAACTCCAAGGATATGAGTAGACAAAATGTCTAATTATTAAGTTTTCTAGATCCTTCCCCCCCCCCCCCCCCCCATATGCATCTAATATTTTCTTTCCATTTTTGCATCAATCCAGAGAATGTCCAAATTTGCTTTTAAAAGGTGGAATTCCTCCTTTAGGAGGAACCCTTTCATGCCTGAATGGCAAGTTTTAGGGCTTTTAGTATGAGATTTGATTTCATTGATTTTTTAGACCATTCTAATAATAATGTATTTTTTAAGTAATTTATAAACTTATGGTAACAGGCATGACAAGTTAAATTTTTGTTAAAGGAAGTTTATTTTAATACATTTTTCTTCTGATACATTCAAAAGTTGTTTTGTTTACTAAAACTATAGTCCGATTTAAAAAGAAAAAGAACTTTCTAAAATAATGTTACAAGCTGATAAAAAACATCTCTCCATCAGGCAAATTTCTATTTTTTGAAAAGTATCCAAATAATTTGTTATTTCATCACACATTCAAATTATGCCAATAAAATTGGAAACTTACTTGTTTTTCTCTTTCTGCAGGCTGTTTATGATCAAAATCAATAGCCATTTTGGCATTGGGATCAGGTTTTTCTTTAACCTTTTCCATAATAAATTCATGTATCCGGAGAATACCTTCAACACTACCTGTGATTAGACAGACTCGTTCTGTAGTACCTAGATTTAAATACATATATATTAATGAAAATAAAGGGAAAAAAATATGGAAAATAGTACAGTTTAGAAAGGTGGGGTGCCAATTTATTAAGTACAATTTTTAAAAAACAGTATTATCTTTGATACTATGAAATCAGATAGCTAAGTAATATTTGTGCATGGAATACCAACAAATAATGGTTCAGCATAACAGGAGCTAGCACTGTGTGATGCATCAACATGCCGTGAAAATTCAAATTAACCTGGCCTTTTCAACTTTTATTTAGAAATTAATTGCAGCCTTATGATACACTAGATCAGTGATGATCAAGACAGTTGAGCACCGGTTCCTTTTTCAGTGCAAGATCAGTTTCTTTTCTGAATGGATAAACAAAGAACACACCATATTATCAGAAATGGGTTGATTTGCAATCGTCAACATGCTTAGCATTTCAGAGTTTGTTTTTTCTATCTGTATGATAAATGGTCAGTAGCATCATGATGATTTTATTTTAAAAGAAAATAGGGTGATGTTCAGTAACAATATCTAGAGACAGCTGATTTTTCAATTTATGTTTACAAGAAAAGGAGGCCTGGTTCTTTATTTTGATAAAGCAGTCTTTTTTTTTTTTTTTTTAACTGTTGTAGTCAACTAATGTAATAAATAACAGCAATTGATGCCATGAGTTTTGCTCAGAAATGTTTAAATTTTTTGTAATCCATTTGCATCATTTTAATTTGTTTAAATCGATTTATCTTTAATAAGGAACTTTAGTCTTTTTTTTTTTTTTAATGAAATTTCAATATATTGAGATCATTGAAATTTATGTGTTATTCATTATTATTTATTTAAAACTACTTTGTATTACTAAGATATATATACATTTTAACGTCTGAATTCAAAATATTTAAATAGGAAACAGTAGACAGACTTTAATACAATTACTAAAAATATACAAAACAATTAAAATGAGATAAAATCATATAAAATTATACACTATAAAATAAACGTTTCGCCATGCACCGCATAGCCTCATCAGTATTCGAATCAACTTACAACAAAACAACGTGCATACACCGGACCCAGTCAAAGTTAAAGTCAATGATTTAAGAAAACAAAATATTCATTCGGAACAGGACTTGATTCATTCAGGGATGCAATTTAGTAAACCATCCCTCCATAAAAATTCTATAATAATAGTCTATGCAATTACTTCTCAAAATTGAAGAATCCGTGAAGGAGGGGGTGTGATCCTTGTCAAGTGCATGTTGCACTAACCTGGAATTTAATTTACATTTTTTAAATGCACCGATGTGCTCTTTAAGACGAATTTCCATGGATCTGCCGGTTTCACCTATGTAAACATTATCACAATCATTGCATGGAATCTTGTACACAACGCCGCTTATTTTTCTTTTTCATATTTGAACTTGTGGCTATTCAGGAAGGAACTTAATTTATTTAATGGTTTATAAGAAACACCTATGTTAAATGATTTCAAAACTGAAGAAATTTTTTCAGAAACATTAGTATAATATGGTAAACACACGAAATAATTTGGTTTAACCTTTATTTTATAGTGTATAATTTTATATGATTTTATCTCATTTTAATTATTTTGTATATTTTTAGTAATTGTATTAAAGTCTGTCTACTGTTTCCTATTTAAATACTTTGTATTAGTTTTAATCAAATGAGACAATCTAGTTTTACTAATTTAGCTACTATATATTTTATTTATGAAAACAAATTAAGAAATCTTATTTAGGTGCAATCAGACAATCCTTTTACACCCTTCAAATTAATGATTATTTCTTTTTGTATATTTAATATTTTAAATCTTAAACATCTGAAGAGATATAAAATGTACTGTAATTTTATTGACACCCCCCCCCCCCTCCACCATGAAATGGAAATATTTACAAATGTTCACTGCATTTCATGACTTTAGTATCCAGTATTTTGCATGCTGGGGGGGGGGGGGGGGGGAAGACTTGAATCAATTTTCAAATTATTTGACATTTGAGTTAAGATAGAGTGCCAGGCTGTGCCCTGCTTGAATTGTCAATTTTTGTATTCATCTGAAATGAATGTTCTTAGATTTGTAACTAGTCTCATAATACTTTATAAAGTAATTTTATGCTATATTGTTATTCATAGTTAATTTACATTTCCTTTCTAAACAAAATCTTTTTCAAAGATGTGTCTATATTGGCAATCTTTTTACATCCTATAAAATAGTGATCATTCTTTATGTACATATTTTTTCAATCTTAAGCATCTCAGTGTACACATTTATCTAATTTTATTGTTTTTTATTTTAACTTCACAAAAGAAATATTTACTAAAGGCTTGCAAATTACGTTTCAGTGCCTTATTTTGCATCAGTAGAAGGTAACCATATGACAATCCTTTTACATCCCTTAGATAAATTATTTTATTTATTCATGTAAGTTCTCAAACTGAAAACATATTGATCTATAAATTTTACTTTAATTTTTTTGATTTTATGAATGGAGTATTAGCATATTTAGACTACATTCAGTGCCTCAATATTGGGTATTATGCAGGACTAATTCTTATTTTGAAAAAGAAAAGGGAGCATCAATTTGTAAATTATTTAAATAATAGGTGCTAGCTGGAGTAACAGACCTCAATCCCCTACCCCCTTGGATTTTCATTTTGTAATTAATTTTAAGTTAATATTCAACAACCTTTTAGAATATAAATTAATTCTTATTTTTTATGGATTTACTTTTAATGTTTTTGTAAATCATAGATGCGTAATATTCTTATTCTTACCCACATTTTTTTTTTTTTTTTTTGCATTCTGAACAAAATCCCATTTAAAATTTTTATATGATAATCCATTCATATCCTTTGCATTTATGATTTTTTATTTAGATAGTTAAGATTCAAAACCTATAATTGTAAACATAAGTTTCACTCTATTTTTTTAATTTCACAAAATGAAAATATGACTTACATTACAAACTCATACTACATTTTTGTGCCTTAGAAATAATGCTGAATTCCGATATTATCTAGGGGAGGGAATTTTGCAGCTCTAGATGCAACAGTATGAAGTTTTGAGAGGAAGCAGTTTTCAGTTTTACTGTATTATTAAACATCAATTCTCAAATCTTCTGGGGAAAGACAATTTGATGTAAGATTTCCTCTCAGGCCATTCCCTGAATTCATCACTGCCTAGAAACCAGGTGTTTTATTGAATAAGCTTAACCCTTTCCGGCACGGAATAATTCTATTTGTAAAATGATGAAATGATAGACTGACACCAGAATTTACAAAAGAATTTATTGGAAAATAAAAACTTGCTTATTTTCACGTACCTTAAAAAAGAACAATTTTAATAAAATTTTCTTGGTACCAGTAAACTTAACACCTAATTTTAAGGATACTGCCTGCGAAAGGGTTAAAAAAAACAAAAACAAGGAGAAGTCACTTTGCATGTTATAAGTTGAATCATGGATGTAAATAAGGGGACACAGCCCCTCCCCCTTCTACTTAAAAATTTTTTCTTTGTCTTTCCTGGTTAATTAATATATATATATATATATATAAACATAACAATATATCAATATAATAATAAAAATAATTTATATATAACAATAAAAATTTTCACCCTTTTATCTTAGTTAAACTATTCCAAATTATTATAATATCTACCTTTTTTACCTAGCTTTAATAATATCTTAAATATCTTTTTTCTATGTTTTAAATCCAGCATATTCTTTTATTATTCTAAAAACCTTAATCCATTCATAGCTTACTTCTTATAAACCCACTAAGTTACTTTCTTTCATTTTATTCTAACTAAATTCTTTTTTTTTTTCCCGAATGTATTTAATGTCAGTTGTTCTAGTATATTCCATATCCCATGAAGCTTTGCAAGCATCCTGTTTTCTCAATAAAGCTAATGTGTCAATTATTAAGTTCCTGTTAAGATGTCACGTTTTCTCCACCCTCTGCTCCGGAGTTATCCAATCGCTAGCACAGCCTCCCCTCTCCTCAACCCTTCCACTTAACTGGATTGGTCTTGATTTGGCATCGGCATACTTAAGAGCGTGTTTTTCGCAAGTATTTAGGCTTTTACATTCACTTGGAGGGCTAGATTTTTACAATTATTGTACTGCTGCGAAAACCTTTTGTCACCTGGAGAGCTTTGTTTTCTGTATTTTCGTTAAGCTTTAATATTTAACATCTAGCAGTTTATATTTACAACATAACAATGACCCGAACATGAATAGCATAATTGCTAGTGGAGTTGGTGCATTTTATGATCATCTAATAAATAATGCATCTAACAGCTTCATTTGTTATTTCTGGGAAAACTACCAAGGGATGTACCGTATTTTCAGGAATACCCGCCACACCCACCGTAAGTGCCGCACCAATGAAAAATCTGTTTTAAAAAAAAGTTTATCGATGTAAGCGCCGCACCCAAGAAACTGATATTTGTACAATCTAAATTCTGGAATCGTTTCGGTTGCGGCTTTTCCGGATTTTAAAGGTCTTGAAATATCGTATAGAGACACTTGAAGGTCTGCACAGGCCGAAATTTCCGGGCATGGCCCGAAATTTCTAGGTCGGGACTACCCGACTCGTAGAAAGAAATTTGGCCCGGGACTGCCCGACTCGCAGAAAAAATTCAGCATGGACCAGCCTGATACAAAAATTAAAAGTTCGGTCCAGCCCGTACAAAAGAAATATTGGCCTGACCCGGTAAAAAATTTAAAAGTTCGGCCTAGCCTGATATAACAGCTAAAAGTTTGGCCCGAGACTGGCTCGGAAAAGTTAAAATCTCGGCCCAGCCCGACTGAATTTCTACAAAACATTGATGAAGTGCCGCAGGCTGTGATATTTATTTTTTTAATGAATCTCTATTTCTTGTATGTAAATGTTTCAATTATCATTACTTTTGTTAATCCATATTCTATGGATTGAAGTGTTAAAAATCTGAAAAATGTTATACAGTAAAATCTGCTAAGACGGAATTGTATAAAAAAGAAAAAAAGCATTATAGACAAGATCCTCAACACATTGTTCAGTTTAAAACAGGATTCTGTCATAGGTAGGTTCTTTTCACTCGTTTTACTATATTTTAATTTAGCCATATTTTAATAAGCATATAAAATCTACTACTCTTTGAAAAGAATAAATTTTAATGTTTAATTGTAGAATAATGGCGATTTTAAAATGTATGCATTTTTTGCAAACATTTTTGGTCCAGGCCTAATTTTACTGACCTTTGAACGGACCAAGCCATGACGAGACAATGATTTTTATATGGGCTTTGTCAAAACTAGGACTGAAAATTTTGGATCATGAAGACTAGGAATGAAACCAGTCCAGGCTCTGTACAGAAAAAATAAGGTCCGGCCCGGCCCGATCTTTCAGGAAAAAAGTAATGCCCTAACCCGGCTTGGACAGAACCTTCAGAAAAGAGTATGGCCCAGCCTGTGCAGATCTCACAATGCCGAAACCCCTTTAGGATAACTAAAAACTCTCCCTTTTTTCTTTTTCTTTCTTTTTTTTTTAGCAGTTCACCTATTGATAACTGTTTCATTGATTCTGTTTGTGGCAGATTTTATTTTTTATTTGCTACATACACATCTTTTCTTGTTCATTTTTAAAAATAATTTTGTAAGTTTTAAAAATATTTCTTGCTCAGAATTTAGATTTTCCTTTTCATTATAAGATATATATCATAAGTTTAAGAAAAGAGAAGAAAATCCACGAATCCACTTTGCATTAAAAAAAATCTCTTATCTCGTTACCTCTTTTTCTACTGCATTCAAAGTTCTTTTCAATGAAACGAAACAGAAACTATTAGCCAACTACACGTCAAGGTCAAAGGGTAATGTGTCAGAACGTTTGGTCCGAGGAGCGAGGAAATGGAGTGAATTTGAAATTAAGTGTGTTTATCTTTTAGTTGAATCAAGAGATAACAAAATTACATTTGTTTTTTAGCTATAAATGCGTACTTGAGTGATTTTATTAGGAGCTTCCTTAAAAATAAAGATTATAAACATGCAAAAAAAAAAAAAAAGATAAAATAACTATTTTTGTTGAGAACTCTTTGTACGAAACAATTTTTAACCATATCAGTGTAAAAATCAATGTTTTGAAGAAATTCAGTTGGGTTGGGCCGAGATTTTAGCTTTTATGCCGGGCCATTAATTAATTAATTTACTTATTTTTTGTATGGGCCAGGCCAATTTTTTCCTGCCTGTGGATCGGCTACTTCACTCAAGGGTAAACGGCCGTTTGTTAATGTTAATCCTATGGAAGAATTTAAAAAAAAAAATACATGGTTCGCATTTCAATATGCTTAAATGATTTTTTTTTTTTTTTGTTGTCGAATAGCTGAGGTCGATCTCGACCCTTTTTCGATTTTGTTTACAGATGTTTTTCGTACTATACTTTGATTTTCGGAATCAGTTTCGTAAGTGAAAGTATTCTAGTAAAAAAAAAAAAAACTAAACACAATCGAAAAAGTAAAAATGACTCTTTGTAGAGACCGACCTCAGCTATCCAATGCAAAAAAGATCATTTAAAAATAATGGAATGCGAACGACATATTTAAAAAAAAATCTTTCTTAGGATTTACATTAATGAGCCGGTGTTTTTGCGTGAGCAAAATAGCCCAATATTTACATCGCGAAGTTGTCCCACTTAATTTGTTATATTGGTCAGGACCATTTATTTTGTTTATCGCCGGACCTGGCTCATAAAAAAAACTGTATTAATTCTGCTGACCCGGTTGCTTTCAAAGTTTGAATTCATTTTGTCTGGTCGAGTCGGGTACGGCCTCTATTTTAGGGGCCGAGTTTATAGTGTCCAGTGCTTTGAAAAAAAAAAAAAAAAAAAAAAAAAAAAAGAAAAAAAAAAAATCTTGCTCTCCAGCGTTTTTATTGTGTATTAGGAGACCCATTCTACAAAAGTTCTATGCCTTGATTTGAGATTTCTCTAGTTTTTTCTCCAGTAATTTCACAGAGTGAGCACTCTGTGAGCAGTTTTGTTTTGCAAGTGGAAGGAAAGGGGGTTTATTAGAAGAAAAGCTCGCAACAGCTGTACATTCCAGTATCCGGAGGGTAAAGTAACTATTGATGGATGGGCGGAAAATGTAATCATTTTTAACTTGAGAACCGGTGAGACAAAACGTTATTCATCCCACTGATTGTTTAAAAATAAACAAAACAAATAACATTTCTCAGACATCTGCAGTTGAGGGACATTTTCTAATATTTTGGTATCAATTCAAGAGCATGAAACTATTGATCAAAGGGGGGAGGGGGGGAAATGGCGTCATAAAATATCAGTTTGACCAAAAAAAAAAAGCCATAAGACATTGCTGTAAAAAAAAAAAAAAAAAAAAAAAAAAAAAAAAAAAAAAAAAAAAAAAAAATCACCGTAACCACCGCCATGGCGTAAGAGCCGCACTTAGAATATTTTATACTTTCAAACTCGTATGCGCCGCGGCTCATATGCCCGAAAATATGGTAGGCCTGATTTCCACTCTGACCATGATTTCACGACTGCAAAACTTTAATTTCTCAGTTGGAGTTATATAACAAGTGTATGATTGCTGCTTAATACCGATATGTTTCTATCATACTAGTGAAAGCATATCATATGTGTGAGTGTATTCTCAGTTGTCTTAAAAATATTTAAAGAAGATTGATGATTGACAATATATATATATTTTTTTTTGTAATAGAACATTGTCTTATCTACCTAAGATTTGTGGTTTTTTAACGATTTTTTTGACAATATTTGCGATTTTTTGCGATCTTCTGACGAAATTTGCTGTTTTTTAGCGATCTTCCGATGAAAGTAGCGTTTTTTTCGCGATCTTTTGGCGAAATCTGGTTTTTTAGCGATCTTTTGGAAAAATTTGTGGTTTTTTAGCGGTCTTTTGACGAAATGTGTTGTTTTTTGCGATCTTTTGACGAAATTTGCGTGTTTTTTGCGATCTTTTGACGAAATTTGCGTGTTTTATGTGATTCGTTGACGGAATTTGCATGCTTTCCACGGTTCTTTGACGAAATTTGCATTTTTCCCACGATCGTTCGACGAAATTGCCGATTTTTCTGCAAATGATTGAATGCGACCATTGATGCGACCATTTGTCGAAATTCGCGATATGTTTTGTGCAAATTTTTGTATTGGTGACCGAATTTTTAAAAATTTTTGGAAATGAATGCCTTATATTTTTGAACCAGAATCACCTTTAATAAACATAATTGAAATAAAAGTTACTTTACTTTTATTTTTTTAAATATAAATGATTTTTTTGTAATAAATTTATATAAAATGAATGACAATTATTTTATCTCTGTAGCAGGGGAGATTCGGAGTAAAAAAAAAAATCTGAAATTCACAGCAAATTTTATGAAAGGTTACAACAGAAGAGGAGGCGGGGAAATTTTTTTTCGCGACCCTTTGACGAAATAAGCATTTTTTCGCGATCCTTTGACAAAATGTTTTTTCCGCAATTCTTTGACGAAATTTGCATTTTTAGACGAAATTCATGCTTTTTCCACGATCTTTTGATGAAATTAGCGAGTTAATTGCGATTCTTTGTTGAAATTCGCATTTTACCGCGATTTTTTAATGAAACTTGCATTTTCCCCTCCATCCTTTAACAAAAATCGTTTCTTTTGTGCGATTCTTTGACGAAAATAGTGTTTTTATGAGATTCTTCGATGAAATTTGCTTTTTTTCTTTTAACAAAATTGACGTTTATTTCTGCCAACAATTGACAAAATTGATTCTTTCCGTCAACCATTTGTCGAAATTCCCAAACTTTTTTATGTCCAATTTTTCGGACTATGATAGATTTTTTTTACATTTCGGAACCGAATGCCTAGAATTTTCGGAACTGAAACACCTCTGTTCTACAGAGAAAAAAAATCATGATAGATATAATTGTGAAATTATGCGACCGATTGACTAATTATGAGATCGACTGACAAATTTCCAGATTTTTATCAATGACCGATCGAGAAATTTCGCATTTTTTTGTCGCGACTGAGTAAAGAAATTCTCAATTTTTTGCCACAAATGATTCGTAATTTTTCTCAAAGACCCATAGTCAAAGTCTGCATTTTTTATTTCAACAGCTGATTGACATTCTTTTGATATACACTATATTGCCATTAATGACCGGCATCAATTTTAGACATTTTGTCGAATATATAGAAATATACTTGACAGATTCTTCTGGAATTTCAGGATTGAAAAGGACAGGTATGACCTCATATTTAGCAATGTCGATTTGACTAGGGGGACAATTAGGGGGCCAGCAAAAAATCAAAGAATAAAAACAATACTTGGGATCACCCTGTAAAATAAAATGCATGAAATGATCTATCGGTACCAAATATACATAAACAGACATTGTGAAATATGTGTATTCTTTTGTGTAAGAATAGCACGTATATTAATAGAGATATAGCGATTTATTTAAAAAAATTAGAAAATTCTTGCATGTTTTTTGCTTATAACATGCAGGGTTTTCAACCAAATTTAACACCGGTTTCAGAAAAATTGACAAAATATAGTAGAAACAATATAGTGCAATTGGAATATAAATATCTGAAATATTTTAGGAAATATGAGCAGTTGTATGAAAATTTTTTTTATCTGCACATGCACGAACGATAACAAGGATCATTTTGCATAATTTAATAGTCAACTCTATGGAGCAACTTATTAAAAAAAAAATCTAGTCAAATATCGTAAAAATTCAGAAAGATATCGGCGTTAGAGTGAGCAAATTTTTAGTTGTTCTCTAAAAGCAGCTGAATGATAAGGGATTTTCCACAAATTGCCATATTTAATTTTTAATTTTTTTTAATTTTCATTTCTTATTAATGCTTTAGTTCTTCTTGGATAACCACCAGAACGAGCCTATACCATGATCAAAAGAAGTATCAAAATCGAAACATTTTTTCCAAATCTACTCATTGATACTCACTAAATACTAACTTTTTTCTGAAAGTCAGTTAATAAAAAAATGACAATTTGTGTAAAGCCCCTTATCATTCAGCTGCTTTTAGAGAACAACTAAAAATTTGCTCACTTTAATGCCGATATCTTTCTGAATTTTTACGATATTTGACTAGATTTTTTTCAATAGGTTGCTCCATAGAGTTGACTATTAAATTATGTAAAATGATCCTTGTTATCGTTCGCGCATGCGCAGATAAAAGTTATTTCATACAACTGCTCATATTTCCTAAAATATTTAACATATTTATATTCCAATTACACTACATTGTTTCTACTATATTTTGTCAATTTTTCTGAAACCGGCGTTAAATTTGGTTGAAGACCCTGCATGTTATAAGCAAAAAATATGCAAGAATTTAATTTTTTTAAATAAATTGCTATATCTCTATTAATATATGTGCTATTCTTACACAAAATAATACACATATTGCACAATATCTGTTTATTTATATTTGGTAGCGGTAGATCATTTCGTGCATTTTATTTTACAGGGTGATCCCAAGTATTATTTTTTTTCTTTGATTTTTTGTTGGCCCCCTAATTGCCCCCCTTAACAAATCGACATTGCTATATATGTGGTCATACCTGTTCTTTTTAATCCTGAAATTCCAGAAGTTTCTGCCAAGTAAATTTCTAAATATTCGACAAAATGTCTAAAATTGAAAGTTGCCGGTCATTAATGGCAATATAGTGTACATCGATAAAATTTGCGCCTTTTTTTCGCATCCGATTGAGGAAGCTCCCAATGTCAAACTTTTTTTGGCAACAAACTGACAGATTCGCGTTTTTTTTTTAATAATAATTATAATATTAATTTTATTTTGTATTCTTTTGTGACTGATTGAAGAAATCCACATTATTATTTTTTTTTTACTGCGAGAGACTGCCAAAAATTACGATTTTTATCAAAGAATGATCGACAAATTTCGCAATATATTTCAAAGACAGACTGACAAAATGAACGATTTTTTTGCCACAACTGATTGAAAAAATTCACGATTTTTCGCCGCGACTGATTGAAGGAATTCATCGTCTTTTGCTGCGATTCACTGACAAAAGTCACGATTTTTTTAAGCGAGTGACTGCCAAAATTTTCTATTTTTGGCGAAATCTGGGATTGGGTGATTGAAGAAATTCATGATTTAAAAAGATTGATTCGCGGAATTCGGCAAACTTTTAAAAATATATTCACGGAAAAACCATATCCGGATTGTGGATCTTCGCGGCCTAAATAAAAAATAATCGTGAGAGTGGAGGGTTGAAAAATATAGGAAAAATAGGAACTTTTTCAAATTTATAGGAATTATGGGAAATATAGGAGCGCTGCAAGGCCTGGAATTATAGCTAGGTGTGATGGTTTATGATCCGTAATAGTCTCTCTATCAGGCGAACAACAATGCTATTGCAGAAGCTGACGGAAGAATACAAAGAACAGGGCACCAAGTTCTTCCAGTACATTATAAGGCTACGAAAACAAAAAGGATATCAGATGTTGCAAATCAGGAATACAGATCAAACTCCATTGTGGTTTGATATGCCGGAAGCCACAACCGTTCATCAATTTGGAGATAGAAGCATTCAAGTACGCACAACAGGAGCAGACAAGCAATGATGCACCGTTATGCTGGCCATTATGGCTGACGGCTACAAGTTGACACCATATGCGATTTTTAAATGTAAAACTATCCAAATGAATCTTTTGCAATCGGCATAATTGTATGAGCACAGAAAGAAGGATGGATGACAGATGAGCTCATGAAAGATTGGATTAACATTTTGTGGGAACGTCAGCTAGGTGTTTTACATCCGCCATCAATGCTGGTCCTGGAAAGCTTCCATGGACACATGACATTTGTAGTAAAAGTGAAAATTCTTCGCTAAGTGATTTGGTTGTGATACCAGCAGGGATGACGAAAATGCTGCAGCTCTTAGATGTTGTCATCAACCGACCATTTAAGGTTGCATTTCAGAATGCCTACAATCAATGGATGACAACAACAGATCACAGCTTCACTCCAAGTGAGAGAATAAAGCATGTGTCTCTTCCAATTGTATGTGAGTGGATGTGTAAATCTTGGAAATCCATCTCAGCTGCGATGATAACAAAGAGCTTCAAAGTGACTGGAATTTCCAATCAAATGGATGGAACTGCAGACAATTTATTTTACGAGGTTATTGACTGTGCCAGTGATGACGATAACAGCAGTAGTGGCAATGAGAATTGCTAATTAGCGTTTAAATAATGTTACTAGCGCTGTTGTATAAAAAAGTGCAAGGAGTGAAAGAAAGATGCAGCAATACTTCTATTAAGTAAGATTTTTCCAGTTTTAACTTCTTCTTTGAAGACATTTCTTGATTCATATGTATATCGTGTAATTACATCCAGCAGTAAAAAATTATTCCGTGTATAACGTGCACCCGCGGTTTTCATTCTAAATTTTTGAGAGAAAAGTGTGCGTTATACACGAGTAAATACGGTAATTGTATGAGTTGTTTTGCTGTACAACTCATCATCATTATGATAGCAGAATTTTTGATTTCATGAAGGTTCGTAAAAAAATTGGTATGTGTTAATACTGGAAATTTTAGGTGATTCTATAATGTCTTCCATATCCCCTTTCGCATCACTTTTCTCTTCCTCTCTCCTATCTTTCACCATTTGCTGTATGAATCAAATGTAGCAGTAATTAACAAATCTTTGTCCAGACATGCAAACTTACTGGCTTCCATGTTAGTTATGCTTGCTGTGTCAGAGAATATCATCTAAATTTTCCCCATCATTGTTGTCTTCATTTTCTATGTCTAGTTTTGGAAAAGGATTAAGTGTTCAAGAGATTAAGTAACATTTTGTTGACATATTGAACTTTGTTTGATCTGCTTCAGATTTTTGGTTTTCAAATAAATATGTAATTGTACAAAAAACTGTTTAAATTTTTTTTTTCTCATGACTTTTGAGTGGCCGTTGTTCAGAATTCCTTATTTAGAGGTTCGAACTAATGTTAATGCTATGGAATGCATTTGGTTCCATTAATATGTGGCTGGTATTCGGAAGTTACCGTTGTTTAGAGGTGACCGTTCAAGGAGGTTTCACTGTATTTGTTTTAAAAAATTTAGACTTTATGTTATACGCACTATACATACACTATGTATATTATTTACACTATTAATTACACCAAAGAACTAAACCATTATGACCTTCCCCACATTTTGCAATGAACTCGTCTGGATGATGTGGAAGGCACGCAATCAGGTGGGAATGGTATTTAACTGCTGCTAGGGAGTCTAGGAATCATTTGTGTGTTTACTTCTTCCTGTGATGGGAAAGGCTGCTGATCTAAGCGACTTTGATGGAGGGCAAATTTCAATATCCAGTCGGCTCAGAACAAGTATCTACGAAACTACACAACTAATGGGTTGTTCGTGACATTTCGTTGTCAGTACTTATGGAAAGTGAATGAATGATGGTGAAACCACCAGTAGATGCCATGGTGTTGGACGTCCATGCATTATTTTTTTTTTTTAAAGTATGCCCCGCTTGGTAAAGCAAAATCTATGCCAGTGACTGGGCTCAACAGACATCCCAATACAATACAGGCCCTAGTAGAATTGTTTCAGAGCACACAGTTCAGATGACATTGTTGAATATGAGACTACCCAGCAAATATCCCACTCATGTACATCTGTTGACAAAGCATCATCGCCAACTACTCCTACACTAGGCCCGGGAACATCATGACTGGGCCATTGATCATTGGGAGAGAGTGGCCTGGTCGGAAGAATCACAATTCATCCTTCAACACGTCAATGGACATGTCAGGGTGATCTGTTGCTCCCCCTTATGCAGCAGGTCATACACAGGACTGTGGTGGCAATATTATTGATCTGTCTTATTGATTATATTGATTTGTCTTCCCAAATGAAGATGAGTCTTCGAGAAAGACAATCCTCCATGTCACAGGGCTCAAACTGTGCTGGAATGGTTCCAGGAACATAATACTGAATTCCTGTTAAGATCCTGGCCACCCAACCATGGATCTTAATCTGATAGAACACATTTGGGATGTCATGGAATGGCAGATCAGAGCTCAAAAACAACCTTGTTGAAATATCCCAGATTTGCATGACCGCTGCTTGAACATGTGGTACAATCTGTCTCTAGCCATCTACCAAAGACTTGTGGCATCCATGCCAAGGCAGGTTGCATTTGTTTTGCGGGCTAAAAGTAGACCAACACGTTATTAGGTAGGTGGTCAAAATGTTTTGGTTCTTCAGTGTATATATATATATAGATTTACACTATAGTTACATTATACATATTTATGCTATACATGCACTATAAACTTTATACATTATTTAAACTATAGACTATACATTTATGTTTTTTTCCACTATGCATATTATTTATACTATACCTTATTTACTAATATGTAACAAAGTCTTCGAGGTCAGAGGCTAAGCATTGGGTCCAGAACAGGAGCAATTCAATGTTGAATAAATAAGCTTCTTTACACTGCATTTTTTTTTTTTTTTTTTTTTTAAATGGAGTGTCAAGAATTTTATTTATGCAATATAATTATACAGAAATTTCACATATTGGAGCATTTAAGAACCTGCTACAATTATAAATTTTATAACTCCTTAAAATATCCAGAATTACTTTTAACTATATGATCTTAATTTCTTACACTTCCGGCTGTCTTTTTTCTTCATTGGAACTTTAAAAGATGAGTTTGAATCCGATTTAAATAGATTAAACATAGAAGAAATGAAACAAAAATTTCCCTTCTTTTTAATAATATTAAGTTTTATTTTGTTAAACGTTTGATACCGTGCTAATTAATGAAGTTATGATTTTTTTTTCCCTCTATTCACTATTTTTTTAACCCCTGAGAATACTTTTAAAGATATCAAAAACAGTTTCAAATAAAAGTTTTTGGTATCTTTCTAAGAAGTAACAATAACTTTAGTAAATCAAAAAACATTCAAACAATAAATTTTGGTCCTTTTCTGAAAAGCAATAACATTTTGAAACAGAGTTGATATGTTTCATAAATAAGAAGTTATGGTGGTTTTAATGTTTTTCATAAATCCCCCACCCAAATTTTTTGCTGCAAGAGTTCATCTTATCAAAAACTTAATATTATCTAACTTTAGTAATAACAAGATGATTTATATAATAAATTTAAACTGTGCGGTGATTGTTTCATTAAATGAAACACTATATTTTAAATTCTGATATTCTTTTTATTGAGACATACGTGCATTTAATAATACAACCTTACATACAGTGTCTCTGAGGGTTGTCAAAAATGCTCATCATGCCAATGATACCTTTTGAT
The DNA here is from genome assembly GCA_963932465.1 of Maratus speciosus. Lineage (NCBI taxonomy): Eukaryota > Metazoa > Arthropoda > Arachnida > Araneae > Salticidae > Maratus > Maratus speciosus. Next base: position 487,069,107 of record OZ010796.1, read on the forward strand.
TGCCTTTGTGGTGGATTAACAGAGATTTTTTTTTCCCCCTTCTACAACCCCTATATATATATATTACACACACACACAGTCCATTCCCACAATCTGCGAATGCCTATAATCTGCAATATATTTCAGATCTAAGAAAACTTTTTCTAACACGATACTCTGTATGAAATGAATAAGTGTTTTTAACCCCCTGACTGTCAAGGCCGACTTAACACATTCACCAAAAGTTCTCTCAAAAGAGGTGCGGCCGACTTAAGACGTTCATCGATAACGGCTTGAAAACAGGCGACACCGTGTTGAGTCATTCTGAGAAAATACCTTCAATAATGGCGAGGCCGTGTGTACAAATTTCCTCCCCCCCCCCCCCCCAACAGACATTATCTTGCCTACTACCATGTCAACAATAGATAATTGCTACAATCCCCTCACCCCTTGTGGTGACGGTCGTCTCGCTTCTCCTTTATATTGTCTCCACTTCTTCCCGTTTCAGGGAGCAATCACCTTTTTGTGTCAGATAGATAGTTACAATTTTATTTGTACGAATTGACTGCAAGAGTGAAATCCAAGTGTTAAAAATATGCGTGCAAATATTTTATGTTTAAAACATTTTTTAGAAGTGATTTCACGGGCTTCTGTACCCTATACTAGCCTTTTTTTTGCGCCCAGAGCAAACATAGATCCCCCCCCCCCCTCCGCAAAGAAAATTTATAAAGAGTTTTGCTAATTTTCTAATAGCCGGTGTCATTATACAATTTAAAATGTGTAATCATAAAATACATAATACTGAACTAAGTAATCAGCTTTGCCAAATATTAATTATAACCTTGAAAACAGAATCCAAAGGAACTGAAAAATATTCTGCTTTATACAGGTTTCTATCTTAGCAGGTACGATTGTTGGTATTCTTTATGTTGTAAATAAATATTTTTTTTCATTTAAGACAGCATTTCATTGTAGATAGATTACATTTTCACAAATTTTAAGGTAATTGTGGCATTGAAAGCCACAGTGATATGAATTAAGAGACTACACTAATCATGCGAAGAGATTCACAAACTAATATCAAACCTATGGGAGCAGGGTTCGTTGATATATATCTTGATACATATCCGATATTTATTTTCAAAATATCAAGATTTTTGATATTTTCGATATTTTCATATTACGTGATATTTATTTTCAAATTATAACTGTACAAGATATTTTTGATATTTTCAGTCAAAACAAGTGCAAATTAAATTTCCAACTGTTATAGACTATGTTGTTCTGTAGTCTCTGATAATGACTTTTTTAGCCAAAGAAGAAAAGAAATATCTTTTCCAAGCTTTATGTTTGATTTTTTTTTTACTTTTAACTATAGATTATTAGGGACGTAATTAATTCAAAACAGACACTGAAAAAAAAAACTAATTTAGATACTCAGTTATACACACAGCTTCATTAGAAAAGAATATTGATTTAGTTCAGTTTAAACTGTACATAATGTTAGGGAATAAAAAATAAGATAAGCTTACTTTTATGTTAAAAATTTTAAATAAAAAAAATATTTTGTATTTAAAATTTTGTTTTATAAATTTCTGATTTCTTGATAGTTGATACTAAATCCTATAGCATTTTTTTTTAAATGTAATTGTATATAACAAATTGTTTCTGTTTTCAATTAGTTGATCTTTAATTTTGTTCCAAGTAAAAAAAAAAAAAAAAAAAAAAAAAAAAAAAAAAAAAAAAAAAAGGAAAAGAAAAATGCATTTTTAGTATATTGTTTAAGTTTTCATGTTAAGTGCAATATGTTTTAGTTTCTAATTTATATTATGCTTGAAAATATTTATTATCAACAGTAAGTTGACTATTTGAAAATATCGGATATATATCGAAAATATCGGATATTTTTGATATTTTCGAAAATATCATGATATTTACGAACCTTGTTGGGAGAGTTCTTTTTATATGGGATACACCTGAGGTCGATATCTATGTTGTGTGTTTGTAATTTTTCGTGTTTGATTACAGTTTTTATAAATTCGGATACTTTTAGTTTTGGGAAACTGTTTGGAACCGGTTCTAATATTAAAAACATCCATATTTTTAAAAATGCAACCAAAATTGAAAAAGTAAAATCGCACATCTTTAGATATGAACTTCAGGTATTATATATAAATACATATTAAAATTCAAGCGAAATTTCTGAAAAGAACGTTCCTATTGGTTTAACATTAGTATGCAGGTGTTTTCGCACGACAATTGTGGGCTCTTAAGAGCAGAGCCGAAACTAGCCTTTTTTGCACCGGGGGCAAGCATGGATTTTGCCCCCCCCCCCCCTCTTTCGCAAAGTACAGGGTTGTTATAATTAAAGTTCGCCTATTCAGAAGGCTCTAGATCCGGTTCTATGGCTCCAAACGAAACAAAATTTCATTAGTAAGTAGTTGAAGAGATGCGCTCTGCGAAAATCAAAAAAAAAATTAGTTAAAATTTTTGTCAGTAGGTGGCGCTGCGCCAATATTTAAGCCGATATTTGCAGATTCCTTTATTTTATAAAAAACAAAATACAGGAAATTTTATTTCACAGTTGGTAAAAGTAAACTTTTTCAGAATCGTTATATCAATTTTGGTCAATCCAGATGAAACACAAAATCACAAAATTTCGCCCAACGCTTGAAAAGGATCACATTTTATTCAAATTTCTGACGAACGACGTCAAAGTGACGTCGCAACTTTGAAAACTTGAAATACCCTTCTAACCACCTGACGATTTAAAACTTGCTGATAAAGTGTGTCTGTGATTTCTTTGACACTGGAACAGTTGATTGTTTCTGAAAAGCATTTGAATCTACGCTTTGTGGAGAATGGTAACTTTGAAAGAAAAGGCACTTCTTGTAAAGTTATTTTATCAAAGCTGCAGCTCTTTGAGAATTTCCGAAACTAAACGATGTCAGACATGGACCAATGTCAGATCGTGGAGTTCACAAAATAATTAAAAAGTTCGAGAAAACAGGAAAACTCTACATTCTTCCTGGCAGAGGACGAAAAGAGGTAGACATGTCTAGCATTGAAGATAAAGCTACTGCTGCCGTGGATTTAGCAAGCCAGTCATCATTTGGTAATGCAAGTGTGCCAGCTATTGCGAATGAACTCGATATCCCGATTTCCACTTTGAGAAAAGTGATGAGTCAAATTTTGCGCTACTATCCATACAAGATTCAGAGTGTGCAACAACTAATACAGGGTGATACCAAAAGTCGACTACCATTTTCACTACAGTTTCTTGCACGAATGAATGTGGAGAATTCTTGGTCCTTGAATATTCTATGGACTGATGAAGCGCATTTTTATTTAAACAGACAAGTGAACACACACAACTGTCGAATTTGGGCGAAAGAGAATATTTTTTTGAGGAACTAACATCCACAGGACCCATTACATGTTCCGTAAATGGGAGAAGGTATCTTAATATGTTGTCAAATTCTCTGATTCCTGAGCTGCAACAACGAGGCTGCCTTCAAAATATCGTGTTTATGCAAGATGGTGCACCACCGCACATTACTAGAGTAGTTCGGACTTTCTTAACAAGCCATTTTACAGAAGACCGCATCATAAGTCGTTATTTTCAAACAGTCTGGTCACCACGATCGCCTGATCTAACACCATACGATTTTTGGTTGTGGGGATCTTTGAAAGATTCTGTATCTAAAGACAGATGCCAGATAATCTCTGATCTGAAAGGTAGTATTAGACTTCATATTCGCTCAATCTCACAGGACCGTTTACGCAATGCTGTAGAAAGCACAATTCTAAGAATGGAATGCGTTATTGAAAATGGTGGAGGATTCATTGAGCATGCGTAATGTTATTCCTCACTATTTCCTCATTGCCGAGCGACATGTTTTATTTTTGTTGATGCAGATTATAAATATTGGCGCAACGCCACCTATTGACAAAAATTTTAACTAATTGGGTTTTTTTTTCGATTTTCACAGAGCGCATCTCTTCAACTACGTACTAGTGCAATTTTGTTTCGTTTGGAGCCATAGAACCGGCTCTAGAGCCATCTGAATAGGCGAACTTTAATTATAACAACCCTGTATATTTACAAAGAGAATTTTACTATTTTTCTAATAGCCGACTTATTTTAAAGTTTAAAATATATATTCATAAAATATGTAATACTGAACTATGTAATCTACAATGGCTGATCCAAGGGAGAAGTCACGGGTGTCATAACCCCCCCTTTGAACACCAACAAAAGTATTCTAATGAAATATACAGTAGAGTCCCGATTATCCAAGTTTCCACTTTAACAGAGTTATTTTCTTCGGATGGACTGGTGGCTTCTATTATTATGAAACAGCCATTATAAATGAAGTGTTAGGTGAAGATGAAAGAGCAGCCGTAAAAAGTTAGAATTCTGATTTTCTGGTCAGAATGGGGAAGAAAAATGGCCATATTTTTTTTTATTTATATGACTGTTTCATAATAATGGAAGCCATTAAACCATCAGAAGAAAATGATCCATTCCAAAAGGTATAATCCTTCATTTGGCGCCTCTTCGTTCTGGTACCTGGGGCACATGCCCCCTCTTCCCCCCACCTTAGTTTCAGCCCTGCTTAATAGCATATACTGTGAAACTGGAATGCTAATGTTAAACATACGGGAGCGTTCTTTTTAAAATTTCTTGCCTACATTTTAATGTTTTTTTTTTTTTTTTTTTTTTTTTAGGGTTCCGTACTTAAAAAGTAAAAACGGAACCATTATAAAATCACTCCTGTGCCTGTCTGTCACAGCCAATTTACTCATAAACTATGGAACATGGAAAGTTCAAATTGGGGGAAGTATAAAAGACTATTGACGCACATATTTTCAGATTATTAAACATTCATAAATATATTTAGTAAAACTGTAGAGGGGCTAATTATGCAACTTGAAAAAAAAATCTTTTCTTTGTATATCATGTTTGGTATCGTGTGAAAGCTTTCGTAACGCTGAACTCAAAAATACATTCCTTTTAATTTTAGGTATTATATTTTCAAAGATATCGTCGAAAATGTAGTGCAAAAATATGTCCCCCCCCACACACACCTAATTCCGAATCTACTGAAACTAAAATTATTAAAAAATTAGAGATCGTAGACGTTAATATAAATCTTGAAGGAAAATTATAGCGTCACATAGTTTTTAAGAAAATCGCCTTTTTCTGTTAACACAAATTTCGATTTATGGGCATTCAGCAAACGTGTTGAGCAGCGCTGGAGGTACCTATCATAGCAGAATTATAAGAGCATTGTTGATAATGATTTTTGAAAAAAATCATAATTAGCTGAGATATTAACCCTTAAAGATACGGACAGTCTGAACATACATAATGACAGGTTAAAAATTCTATGCCTAGTTAAAAATTTTTAATAATATAAATGTGTAATGTAATGTTCAGTAGCAGTATAAAAGAAATAAACGTCAAACTGTTAAAAACAGACTAATTTAAGGTCTCAGTGCTCTTAAAATTTGAAGAGACCATTTTCAATGTTTAATGTCTTAAAATGTACAGTCGTGGGGAAAAAAAAGACCCCTTACTAGCTCTGCAAAAAATTATCGTAGAAGAAAGTTACTAGTACCACACGATTGGTAATAAAGTCTACTTTTAAATGATGTATATAAAATTTGCTTAGGGGGCCATCTACATATTCAAACCATAACTTTGTTGTTTCAATAGCAATACACAATTCTGACAGCATAAATTATCTCTATGCTCTTCAATTAGCCTAAAAATAAATTTTTATGCAATTCATACCATAAGTTTTCGAGAAATTAATTATTTTAAAACGAGCTTCTTTTAGGGACTGTATCCAAATTGAAGTTCGGTACTCGATTGTTGACCGAGAGAGCCCCCTTCGTGATCAAGGCATCTTAAATGCCACTCAAGCAGTCATTGAAGACTGCTAAATTACAAGATAACATAAGAAATATCAAAAGATCTAGTCACTTCTATCATAGACTGCTCCTTAAACCATCATTTTGCTGTGTTTTAAGCATAATTTGAAAACTACTTGGAAGAAAATGTGAAATTTTGGATTTCCATAAAGCAGGACTTAATAAATCTAAATCCATCAAAAAAATTGTAGGTTGCAATTCATATTTCTTTTCGAATATTAATTTCATAATTCATATCATAAAATTATAAATATTGCAAATTCAATGCATTTATGTTTGGGTATTTTAGTATTATTACTACACAAAAATTAGCACATTAGGAGTATATTTTCAGGAGATTAAAAATATGAAAATGTAATTTAACATTAGAAGTACTAAATTTTGAATGTTTATAATTCAAAAACTTATTCAAATGACTTGAAATTTGGTGTCTAGGTATAGTTTGAACCGAGGATTTGAAAAGTCTTGTTAAAATTGGATATTGCCATAAAAAAATGAAGTTTGGGTTCGTTTTAATGTGTAGATGGCCCCCTAAACAAATTTTTTATACATCATTTAAAAGTAGACTTTATTTCCAATCGTTCTATACCAGTAACTTTCTTCTACGATAATTTGTTGAGGAATTAGTAGGGGTGTTTACTTTTTTTTTCCACGACTGTGTATGATTGTAAAGCATAATTTTTATTGGGATGAAAGATATAAGTATGTTCTTTCATTTAATGTATTTAAAAAATTGCAAGATGCAGAATTAGTATTTATAGGGGACTCAAAACTTAGATATTTGTCGAGGAGAAAATTGGCATAACAGCTTACGTGCAGGATTACAAAATAAATATTGCAACTAGAATGAAAATTTTGATGCTTACTTATACTCCAGATTGTAATAATTACCCTGAACTTAAATTTGTATTTAAAGCATTTCTATATTTTTGATGCAAAATTGTATTTAGCTAATACAAAATTTTGAAAATTTCAACAGTATAAATCACCTAAAAAAAAATATTTTTTTGATCAATAAAAAGAAAATTTTAGGTTCAGTTTATACTGACCAACATGAAATATACGTTTTGAAAATTTCATGAAAAAAATATTCAAAAGTTTGAGGTACTGTGTGCGTTATGCCCAAAAACGTCATTTGGAGAAAAATTACTTCAAAGTTTCGGAAATGCCGCTTCAGCTATTGTGCAGGTATAATTCTAAAAGCCATGACTTTTGTACTAATGGGAATTTCAAGGAAACAATTATATCAAATGTTCAGAAAAGATAGGAGTTTAACATTAAAAAAAAATTCAAATTTCTAAAAATTTTAATCTTTAAGAATCCAGCGACCACTTAATTAGAATGAATCACCATAAATACTATGGGATTCGTGACTAGTTTGCATTGAGTGGATCTCTCAATATGCCTCGAATGACTTTAAAAGTTAATTAAAAACCTACCTCTAAAAACTCGGCACGGACCAAGGCAGCGTTGCAACTTTGCGACCTCCTTTCGAAGCGCGCTTAGCAAAATGCCAAATTTTAACTTTGAACAAAGGTTTTGTTTTACCTACGCAGTAGAACGAAAAGTTATTACTACACTGAATTTAGTTTTATGAATTGCCAAATGAAGTATAAATATGCACTGCTTTTATTGTCAGTACCAAATTAAGTTCATCATAAACAGATTAGGATAATATTAAAAAATGAGTTATGCAGAATAGCTATATTTGATATTTTTTATGTTCCATATCTCTTTGATCTTTTATGGTATATCCACTTACACTTTTCTAGTATATACTGTTATACCCAACCCTATGTTGTATAGTTTTTTTTTTTTTACAAGGTCTTAGTATTCTTTTAGCAACGGTTGTTTTTAATAATACAATTACAAATTCATATATTTATTCTACGGAACCCTCTGTGAGCCAGTAATACTCGCACTTGACTGTTTATTTAGCTAAGATTGAATTGCAAGCAGATTAGTTATTTTTTTGATTTTGGTTGCAGATTTTTATTATAAAATTACTTTCACTTTCGGTACAGCTTCCAAAACTGAAAGTAAAAAATTTAAGTTAAAAAAAGTTCTTATTTTAATTTTTTTTCTTTAACACTTTAATCAATTACAATCGTATACATTTAAAGTTTTTTTAAAAAGCTGTATTATAATGTTTATTGTCCAAACACTTTGAAATTCATAGTTTAAAATATAATGTTTCTGAACTCTGTGTTTAATTTTAGTGCTAAAACACTGATATTTAATGATAACAGGGCAGCCGATCGAGAGCAAAAGCTACTTGAGTATTCACGATTTAAGCAAGCAATCAGAAAAAAAAAAAAAAAAAATGCTGAATTTACTTCTCAAAACTAATTTTTTTTTTCTAGAGGTAAATATTAATATGTATTAAAACCGAAATCTCAGTGTACGATTTGTTTTTTTCGTATTTAGATTTAAAATTCCAGATGAAGGACGTTAAATATTTCATAAAAAAAAATTAAAATTAAAAGAATGAGTCAAAAAAAACTTTGATGAGCTGAAAACTTTCATGTCTTTTTCAGAGAACCGCCTCACATTAAAATTTGCAGATTTTCATTATGTTAATATTGAAAGAAAAATTTATCACATAATGCAGATGTAGAGCAATCAAAGAGGGGCTCTGAGCAACTGGACCATCTGTCCCAGAGCAAAAATAGTCCGAGTGAAGCAACTTTGAAGTTAATTTTTTTGGGAGAACTAGTGTGGAGACTCACCTCCCCCAAACGAACACCAATAAAATTAATAATAATGTGCAAAAATTAATTTTTACCAATGAGTATATACATTTTTCTTTTCATGGTCAAGCGCAGATCCAAGGAGGAGGTCATGGGGATCATGGCCGCTCTCTAAACGAGAAATATTTATCTAAAACAATACATTTTTAAATATAAACATACGATAACGGTTTTTTTTCACTTTCTTAAAATTTCTAATATTTCTGGTACATGCACAGCGTTACTTTCTATGAAGAAATGGATAAAAATTGTAAAAATTTTTGTTTAAACATCGATGAATCGAACAAAGTTTTTCATTTTCTTGCAAATGTGTTGAATCAATCAATCAATCAATCTCCCTCTCTCTCCCTTTGTTTCTTTTTTATTTAAATATTCTTCAAGTTCAGGGAAATATATATATGTAGGATTTGAATTTAAACATACTTTATTTTCTTTATGATGTGCATGATCAACAAATTAACTGATGCTCTGGTATTTTTATTATCCATAATTTGAAAGCACGAGTAATGAAAATTCACGATCATTAGATCAAGGTTTGGACATATTCAAAAATTAGAAAAGAGTCTGTCTATAAAATAATGTTGTACATGAAGCATTGGCTTATGAGATGCCATGGAAGGTATTGTTAAGCCTAATCAAATTATTCGTAAGAAATATGTTGTAAGTTTTAAGTGAGAAAGGTGCTGTATTTAGAAAAGTATCAACAAAGTGATGTAAAGTTACCCTTATAGAATTGTATTAAAGTGTATGTGTTGTGTTTCAAACGTCTACTTATTCAAATCATCTATATATTAACATTTTACAAACAATAACTTCTACATATATATAAAAGTAATTTCAATAAATGGAATTTAGAAATTGTCCTAAGCATGTAATTTTTAAGAAAAACAACATCAACAACAAAAAGAAAAAAAAATGCAAGTTATATTTTCTTTCTTTCCTTTAAGGTCCGTGCTATAATAGTCTTAAATATATCTTACTTCTATTTTCATGTAATTTTGTATGATATTGAGGTGTACTATTGGACATTCCCAATTGAAAATAGAGTGGCATTTATAGTTCGTTAACAGGGCACACAAAAGAATTCTGTTACATTGTGATCTTATATATATATATATATGCAATATACTTTAATGATATTACACTAATTTCAACAGAATAAATTTGATTTGCATTACTAAGGTGTGCTACCCATGTTTTCTATGAAACACAGTGTGCGTAACATTTATCGTTCAATTACAGGGATACAGAATTACAGTACTATCTAAGACCCATATTTTATGTTGGATATGATTTAAACCAAGTGGTTTGAACTGGCTTTAAACCACAATTTCAACTTTTTTTCTCATAATAGCCAATTGCTTTTCTAAAACAACTCTAATACACTATCAACTCCTTTTTTGGTAAATGTAGTTAAGGTATCAAGGTTTCATTGTGAAGACTAATTTATTTATATTTTACTTAAGACATAGCTGTTACTTATAATGTTTAAATTATAAATAAATTTTCTACAGGACTGGACTGTAATTATTTAATTGAAATTATTTTCGAATTTATTATTTTTGTAGTATCTGACAATGTTCACTTTTATCAATAAATATACATGTATATGTGATTAAAAACAGATTTATAATCCCTCCTCCCTCCACCCCCCCCCCCTCAACACGTGCAAAAATAAATAAATAAACCTGGTTTAAACAAGTTTAAAAAAGGCTTTAAAAATATGTTAATGCTGCTCAATAAATATTTTTTCTATTATTAATTTTAAAACGTTTTTTAAATCTATGAAAACATACAACAAATAAAGATAAATTTTGTATAATATTGCATCCAGCATTTTAGATTAATCTGTAAGTTTGAAATTCATCTATGTTACAAACACATTCGATTTTCGACCTTAGAGCAGAAATTGGGTTATATAAGAAGTCCATGCTTTCTACTGGCATAGAATGGAAAATGCGAGATAAGGAAGTTCTTAGAAGCTCCTCTCCCCTACTCTCACTAATTGGATAGGGAGGGGGGGTTGGCAAATACCTGCGGGTTTCAAAGTTGAAAAAGGAACTTCTGTTTTCCGTAATATTATTTTACCTACTCTGAGGCCGGATTTAAATGCATTTCAGCTGACAGCGCTTGTCAGTGAGAGGGTTAAATATATATTGACTTTGACCATAATAATAAAAGTCTACTGAACGGATGAATTTATAAAGATTTTTTAAAGACAATTCTGCACACATAGAAAGATATGTTTTGTGTATCTTTTGAATACTAATTTTAACACATACATCTGACTTGTGCACTTGACATTAGGTATCCACTTATAAGTCTTTGTCAATATGCAAGAACGAGATAGCTACAAGGAAATTTACAACACCAGAGACTTACAACCGGGAGCTCCACAAAGAGTGTGCAAAGGAGAGGGTAGGAGTCGAACCCGTGGACCACCTATGCTATCAAGCGATTAGCAGTGTGGTGCCTTAACCACTCAGCCATGGTAGGCCCTGGAATACTAACTTATTTTCTTTTCATGAAAAGTTGGGCATCACTTTCCTGGAAACAAAAATAAGTCACAAAACATGGTTGGTTAACGAGCGATGACATCAAACTTACAACCAACTGCTGGGAATAGTGATTATTAGGTGACCTCTTCAATCGCAGTTCTAGAGCATTAGCAAATCATGCATTTACTGAAAAATGACACAAAACAATGGCGTCTTCATGTACATTAATGCAAACTTTCAGAGTAAGAAGAAAAGATATCAGGTAAAGAAAACTAATTTAAGAATTATTTTAAGCTAAAACATTAATAACATGACATAACTATTAGACTGCTGCATTCAGAATGCATTTGTTGGCTCTCCTGGCCATAAATAATGAGCACCACAGCAGCATGCATCCAATCAAATCACTTCATGCCGAAATCATGGGAGTTAAAACATACATCTGTGTGGACATAATGAACACACCTAGTGAATAAAGAAATTGCGAGCGATTGCAACTGCAGTGAATAGACTTAATTTATTCAATGGTTAATGATATTATTAGTCTTATCTGTATGGAAACGGGTGTAAGGTGATTGTTTGTCAAACCTTGGCCACAAATTCACGTCCTAATCATCGTTAAAACAAATTAAATTTGAGTAACGTTATTGCATCCATGTTGAATGTTATTTGTATCTACATTTTGATTTATCGTTTGAATTTAGAAAATGAGAATGTCAGAAATTAAAGATTGTGAACATCACAAAGCATAAATATGTAATACTAACTCTTCTACAAAAAGTAGATATTATAAAACAGCTAGAGAGTGGATCATCTGTCATATATCTAGCTTCCATGTTTGGTATAAGTTCAAGAACTGTATGTAATATAAGTAAAAACAAAATATTCTGCAGTTCTACTCCAATAGTGACAGCAAAGCTGGGATTGCCAACAAGAAAACAATGCATCCTGCAAAGGATGTTAATTTGGATGCAGTTGTTTATGAATAGTTTAAACAAAGGAGGGATGAAGGTGTACCTATAACAGGGCCATTATGTGAGAAAGCAAAGATGCCTCACAAAGAATTAAAGATTCAAGAGCCATGCAATTTCTTTTGGATGACTCATACGATTTAAACAATGTCATGGCATTCATTATTTAAAATCTTGTGGTGAAAAATTATCCACTGATACACAAGTTGCAGAAAATTACATTGAAGAATTTACTAAATTAGTTCATGATGAAAATTTGACCTCAGAACAAGTTTATAAACTGAATTCTTTTGGCAGTATTTACCCAGAAATACACTAGCAACATCAAATGAAATTGGACCAACTGGTGTGAAAGATGCAAAGGAAAGGGTCACAGTTGCTCTATATAATGTAGCAATGCTGCTGGCACACACAAATGTCAGTTCAGGATAATTTCTACAAGTATTCACCCCTGAGCCTAGAAAGACATTAAAGTCTGCCAGCCACAAGAGTAACACGGAAGCATGGATCACCAGGGAATTGATCCTGGAACGGTTTCAGAAGAATGTTATTCCAGAAGTCCGTGCTCACAGTGATAAAATAGGTTTACCGAGTGACAGTAAAATTGTATTGCTGCTTGATAATTGTGATGGTCATCTGGAAATATTAACACAAAATAATATTTCTGTTACATTTTTACCTCCAAACACAATGTCATTGATTCAGCCAATGGATCAAGAGGATCATATACAGTAATGAAATGCCAATATAGTTTCAAATTTATGCAAAACGGGTTGCATTTAATCCTACTGCTGACAAAATTCATGAATTCAAAACTAACTTCATAATAAAGGACTGCATATTTTTAATTGCAAAAGCATGGGAGGCAGTGTCTCAGCAAACTTTGATTAATGGTTGGAAAAACCTGCAACCAGCTATATTGTTCCTTGATGCCCAGAGCAATGATTCAGAATTCACCGGGTTTAGATCATGTGTTGCATGTAAAAAAGCAGCAGAATTGCTGAAGTTTGTAAAAGATTTATCAGCTTCTCTTCTGATTTCTGCATTGGAAGATGATTTAGTAAATTAAAAAATCTTGGAGTCACAAAAGTTAACCAATGCAGAAATAATATCTTTTGCACTGAGTTCAGAAGAAACCAATTCAGACACAGAATCTGATGTTGAAGAAGAAAGGATTGTGTTTGAAGAGGTTATTTCCTGGGGATAAACATCTCAGTTTTTTTTAGAAAAACTAACCTTTAAAAATATTACTGACCGAGAAATCAACTCTAAGAAGGCATCAAGATACAATTGCAGAACAAAAAAGCTTTAAAGCAAACCACAATCAGTGCAATGTTTATCAAATTTAAAAATAAGTAAAAATTTAGTGGGTTCTATTAATTTTGCATTGCTACATTATATCATTTAAATGTGTTTCTAATGTTGTATTATAGTATTTTAATATGAAAAACATTTTCTTTCATTACTTATTTACTGTGTGATTATTATATTAGTATATACATTCCAATATCATTTAAATATATTTCTAATTATTAAATATAATTTGTTTTATGCATATAAAAAAGTATTTTTTTCATTTCTGTGTTATTTTATTTTTTTAAAGTGATGTCTAGATAAATTCCAAATATTAAAACATAAACAAAGAAATGACCTATAATCTGCAAAATCTTATAATTTCCACAACCCTTGGCCCCAAACTGCGCGGATTAGTGGGAGTATACTGTACAGACCTGCCAACCTTTGAAAGTGAGAAATCGTAGCACACAAAATTAAAATTAATCAGAAGGTTGGTTGGTTGGTTTTTCGTGTTTCACAGCCATCTTTTGAGATTCGTAAAAGGAATAAGGTTTCAGTCTTTCAACAACTCAATACAGTAATTTTTTTCCTCTTGAAAATTTTTATACAATTTTTAGAGTTTCTTCTCATTTCAAAGCGTTTTTACATTTGTAAAAGGAGCCTGGTTCCAATTTTTTAGCCCTGTGCAGTAAATTTTGACGAAATTTGCAATTTTTTTCCAGCGATCATTTTAGGATATTCATAATTTTTTTTTCAAAAATCGCAATTTCAAAAATCTGCACTATTTACCACGAACTTTTGACGAAATTTGCATTTTTTACTGCGATCCTTTAACGAATTTTGCGTTTTTTACTACGATCCTTTAACGAAATTAGTGTTTTCTTTCCATGATCTTTCGGTGAAATTTATGTTTTGTGTCTGCAATATTTTGACAAAATTCACGTTTCTACCACGATCCTTTGACGAAATTTATTTTCTTCTGCGACCAATTGCCGAAATTAATGTTTTTACACGGTCATTTGTCGAAATTAGCGATAGTTTATCGCAACTGATCACCAAAAATTTCAATATCTTTTTGCAACCGATTAACAAAATTCACTACTCATTTCCGCGAACTTTTGACGAAATTTGCAATATTTTTCCCTCGATAGTCTATCGAAATTTGTGATATTTTGTGCAATTTTTTGACGAAATTCGCAATTTCTCTCTGAACTCTTAATGAAATTAGCGATTTTATCCAGTGACCAACTGAAGATAATCACTATTTGTTTCTGAGACCTTTGACGAAATACCTGATATTTTTACACAATCATTTGAAGAAATTCTCAATTTCTTCCGCGATTGATTCATGAATTAATTTGGGAGAAATTCCATAAAAGAAAAAAAAATTCGCGGACTTCTGAGAAATTTGAAAATACTCGCAAAATGATCATAGGTCTGTGGAAGAATTTACAGGGGGAAATACTGCACAGCATTTTTTTTTTATGCAGGACTCTCCTTTTCCGTGAGTAAATCATGCAATTTTGCACACTATTTCAAACCTTGCCCCTCAAAGAACCACCTCCCCCATCCAGAAATTCTTAAAATGGCACCCCTGTTTCTAAGGAAGGGAATTCCTGTATAAATATTTACAGAAACACGATTCACTCGTGGTTAATATATACATAAAGAGGTTTTATGTTAAGAAGTTTGTTTTGCAACCCAGATTTTTTCCCCCCCCCCCATGGGTACTTTTTAATGTCCGAATTTTCGGACTAATAACCAATTTTTTTTAAAACTTTCGGAAATAAATACTTTGAAATTTTGGAACAGGATCACTCCTGAAAAATATGCTGCGCGGGATAAAAATTGCAACTAGAAACAAAAAATACGTTTGTATATATTTTGCAAAAAATCTTAGTTTAAGACTGATTTTCGTAGCATCGTAGTTTATAGGTCCAAATCGTAGCAACTACGATTTTTTCGTAGCAATTAGCAGGTATGACTGTATATCATCATCATCCATTTTCAATCCACTGCTGTATGTAGTTCTCTCCTAGATTTTTCCACTGTTTTCCAACTAGTGCTTTAGACATCCAATGAACACCAACCACTTTTCTGATTTCATCACTAACTTACTTGTGGTCATCTTCTTGGTCATTTTACATCTCTGGGATATCACTGTAGAGGTTGTTTGTACTCCATCTATTGTCCTGTGTTCTTGCAATGTGCCCAGCTCCTTTAATTCTTTCAATGATGTCAAACTTTCACCTGACTTCTAATCCAGCTTATTCTCTTTTAGATGTTTAGCATACACCTTTCCATATTTTGCTGTGTTGTTTGTAACCTTTGTACCATCTGTTTTTGTTAGTGTCCATGTTTCTGCTCATTATATACATATATATTCATTGCTGTGAGAGTTGGTCCTATCAAAAACTTGTAGATAATATTAAGATTTATAATAAATTTAAGCAGTTTTGATATCTTGTGAATTGATGAAGTTGTGAATTTTTTCCTTCTTAAACCCATATTTTTTAAGCCCCTTGAGACCATTTTTAATGAAATAAAAAATCTGTCATATATAAACTTTTTGCTCTTTTCCTAGAAGTAATAAAGACTTTAAACTGATTCGATATGTATCATAATTAAGAAGATTATTTTATTTTAAATTTCTTGCACCCATTAAATATAATTGAATTGAAATTATTGTGAGTGTAAATAAAATATAAATTGCCATAATTTCTTTTTTTTCTCTTGCTAATAGGTAGCCATGACTAAAGCTTCCAGTAGTGGAAACAAAGATGGTCAAAATAGGTAAGAACATCCTAATTATATTTGTATATATATAGTTACTGGGGTCATGAACAGAGTTGAATAATATAGACGCACACTAAATTTTCCACAAAATTCGGAACTTTGTGGAAATTTAAAAAACGTAATTTTTGTTCCTGTAACTTAAAAAAATACTGTATTTCCTCCAATTTTATGTATGATTTATTCATTGTTTGCCAGGGGTGATTCTGTTCCAAATTTTCCGAAAATTTAAGGCATTTGGTTCCGAAAATTAAAATAAAAAACAAAAATCAGCCCCGAAAATTCAGGCATAAAAAAATATCACTTAAAAATATCACGAATTTCATCAAATTTTCTCTGAAAAAAACTAGTATGTTGTGGCCATCACAAAACTTTCTTCTATCTCATACTTGTCAATACTTCAAAATTCATTATCACAGTGCATCTATGCTCATCATGAGGATTCTAAAAAGATGAAATTCCGAGCATTAGTTCTTGAGATATTACTGTCCATGAAATCGTGTAAATCCATCAAAATGCAGCATAGCAGCGCCACCTATTGGGTGATTTACACCAGAACCTAATTATCATCAACATATGTCAATGTCTAACTGAATATGAAGTTTGGGGAAAATCCGTTCATTAGTTCCTAAGATAGAGCTATTGCGCAAATCATGACAAATGCAGCATTACAGCGCCACCTGTTGAGCGATTTACACAACCACATAATCAATATCAACATTTATCAAAGTGTACTTGAATCTGAAGTTTGATGAAAATTCGTGCATTAGTTCTTGAGATAGAGCTATTGAGGAAATAGTGCAAAATGCAGCATAGCAGCGCCACCTATTGGGCGATATTTACCAACATGTAGTCAGCATCATTTCATATCAAAGAGTAACTGAATCTGAAGTTTGATGAAAATATGTCCATTAGTTCTTGAGATACAGCGATTGCAGGAATCGTGAAAAATGCTGTATAGCAGCGCCACCTGTTGAGCGATTTACACCAAAATGTACAAAATGTCAATTCATATTAAGGATTAACTGATTCTGAAGTTTAGTGAAAATTGTTGCATTAGTTCTTCATATATCGCTATAATGGAAATTCTGAAAAGTGCAGCATAGCAGCACCACCTGTTGAGCGATTTGCACCAAAACACAAACAGCACTAATTCATATCAAAGTATACATGAATCTGAAGTTTGTTGAAAATCCAAGCATTAGTTGTTGAGATAGAGCTATTGCGGAAATTGTAAAAAATTCAGTATAGCAGCGCCACCTGTTGAGCGATTTACACCAAACTGTACAAAACTTCAATTCATGTCATGGATTAACTGAATCTGAAGTTTGATGAAAATCCGTGCATTAGTTCTTGAGATGGAGACACTGCGGAAATTGTAAAAAATGCAGCATAGCAGCGCCACCTGTTGAGCGATTTACACCAACACGTAATCAGCATCAAGTCTTATCAAGGACTAACTGAATCTGAAGTTTCATGAAAATCCGTGCTTTAGTTCTTGAGATAGAGCCATTTCAGAAATCATAAAAAATGCAGCATAGCAGCGCCACCTGTTGAGCGATTTGCACCAAAAACTAATCAGCATCAATTTGTATCAGGGACTAAGTGAATATGAATTTTTATTAAATTCTGTGCATTAGTTCTTGAGATAGAGCGCCCACAAAATTTATGTCACACACAGACAGACATTTTGTAAAAACATGTTTTTCGGGTTCTCTGACCTCTAAAACGTGTAAATCCGTCGAAAACCGGAATTCGAAAATTTTCATGAATCCAATATTTTCTTCTTGTAAAGATAGAAGAAAGTAAAAACAATTTCGTCAATCGCTCCCAGAAAAAAATCTCGCCTTTCGTCGAAGCTTCGTGAATTTTGTCAAAGGACCGCGGAAAAAAACTAATTTCTTGAAAGGATCCTGAAAAAAGAAAGATAATTTCGTCAAAGAATCACAGAAAAAACGCATATTTCGTTAAAGGAGCACTGAAAAAAACGAATTTCGTAAAAGCATAGTGGAAAAAACCCGAATTTTGTCAAAGGATCGCAACAAAAAAAAAATGCAAATTTCGTAAAAGAATCGCAGAAAAGATTAATTTCGTCAAAGGATCGCGAAAGAAACATGAATTTTGACAACGGGCTGCGAGAAAAGCGCAAATTCCGTCAAAGGATTGCTGAAAAAATGCGAATTTCGTGAAAAGGTTGCGAAAAAACGCGAATTTCGTCTAAAGATCGCGAAACAAACAGCAAATTTCTTGAAAATACCAGGAAAAAAAACGCAGATTCCGTCGAAAGGTCGCGAAAATACACGAAATCCGTCAAAAGATCACGAAAAAAAAAATGTGGATTTTCTCAAAGGATCCCTAGTTTCATGATAAAACGAACAAAACGCAGCCAGACAGATAGAAATAAAAAACCCTGTAAATTTCTTCAAAAGATCGCAAGTTTTGTCCAAACATCGCGAAAAACACGCGAATTTCGTCCAAAGATCGCGAAAAACACGCGAATTTCGTCCAAAGATCCCAAAAAACATGCGAATTTATTCAAAAAATTGCGAAAAATACGCAAATTTTTTCAAAAGATCACAAAAAAAAAAAAAAAAAAAAAAAAAAAAAAAAAAAAAAAAAAAAACACGCATTCCGTCAAAAGGTCGCGAAAAATAAGTGAACTTAGTCGAAAGATCGCGAAGAATCAGCAAATTTCTTCAAAAGATTGCGAAAGGCGCTCGAATTTCGGTAAAAGTTCGCAAAAGACACTCAAATTTTGGTAAGAGATAGTGAAATCACGTGAATTTTGTCATATGATCGCGAAAAATACGCTAATTTCGTGAAATTGTTGCGGAGATTTCGTTTATTTTATTTTGCGATTTGCTGAATTTGGGTCCCTAAAGGTTCCTTTTTTATGCGAAATATGGTCTTTTTTTGCAGCCTTTAAAAAAAAAAAAAAAAGTCCCCTTTTATCATTTTTGACTACAAAAGTTGAGTGGGAATCCAACATGTTTGTATTCATATGCTTTTCTTTGATTAGTTAAAATTACTCCTCTAAAATAAAATTTTTTAAAACCAAATAAACTGTTTTTTTTTCTTACTGCTGTTAATTTTTTATTATTGCAATCTGTATCCAATGTCGTTTAGAATGCCCAGAGTTAGCAAAATGTGGAGAAATTTTATCCGAGTAATTAATCTTTCAAATGTGAAAATATTTTCAAAATAGCAATCATTTTAATTTTTAGAGAGTTTATTAGCATTAGAATTTTAGTCTGCTCCAAAAACAGAATTTTAATTTTATTGCTACAAAATAAGATTTTTGCTGCTCAAAAAATGGATTTTACTGCTCCAAAATCAGATTTCTGCTGCTCCAAAAATGGATTTTACTGCTCCAAAATCAGATTTCTGCTGCTCCAAAAATGGATTTTACCACTCCAAAATGGCTTTAGTAGCACTTTCATCTCTGCATCAGTCTCCTTAACACCTTGGGGCCAAGCGGCACGTATACGTGCCACATGAAGCGCTCAGAATCCTTGTTTTTCCTCACCAGTAAAATTTTACTGTAAAATTTACCTTATTTAATCAGTGCATTTTCTCGATACAAGAAAACAAATTTCTGTTTTTTAAAAACGGTGACTAAAGATTAAAAATTCTGTAAAAGGTTCCCGTCCTGAAGGGGTTAATGATAATACCTATGAATAGGCCTCTCCTTATAAAATGTGATTCAGTTGCTTCAGAAGCAATGCCACATTATTTGTGTGAACACAGTGACTGGCATTTTGTGCGAAGAGGTTACAATATTAAAGATTGGGCTGTTTCTAAACGCATTGACAAAATAATTGATAAGAATTCACTTTTTCTTATCATGGATTTTTAGCTTTATTATTTAACTAAAATAATTATTCTTTAATTAATATCAATTAATTTTAATTTAAATGGTAATTACTTTAATACTACTGTTTTTAATTAATATCGTCAAAATACTATAACACATTATTTTATTAAACATTAATTTGCAGAAAGTTTTTGACCCAATATTTGTGTGCGCAGAAAGTTTTTGGTTTTAATCAAGTCTGGTCATGAAGGGGTTAAACATAGTATTAAAACTATTCTGAATGCAAATAAAATATTAATTGCTATTTTTTTTCTTCCTTTCTAGCAAGAATAAAAGAAGGAGATCGACAAGAATTCAAAAGTAAGTACTATTATTGTACTACTGTATTGTACTATTTATATTTATTCTTAAAAATCCCTGCCAGCTTGGCCTACAGGCAGAGGTAGATTTCGAAGTTAAGTACTAATTTCACCAACAAAAACTAAAAAGATTAGAGATAAATCCAGTCTAACAATTTTATCAGTCTGCTTTTGATGAGTTTTTAATTTCATTTTTCTGCAAAAGATGGTTTTGTCAGAATCATGTTAACCCTTAAATGGCTGAGTTTTCAAAAATCATTTTAAAAATGTTTTTCAGCTTTTTTTTTTTTTCTTCTAATAAATCATGGGAAAAATACTCAAAAATCATATTTTGTTTTAAGTGTGGTTTCGGCTAAAAAACTGTGTTACTAATTGGCAATATTGGTGTTTAATTGAAAAAATAATTTTCCTTTATAAAATTCTATAATATTAAACACACAAGAATTTTGAGAACTATGCTAAGAAATAAATTTTACTTGCTCACTGCAGAACAAAATAGGGTATTTCGCAAGCTCCAAACAAAACAAAAAGAACATGTTTCAACAATTGAAAAAATAAATCTATCTTTATTCTTAAACAGCACAAGTGTTGCCATCTAAATGTTGAAAATTGATTTAATAATATTTTCAGAATGCATTTTATTGGCAACGTTAGGCATTATAGCTTCAATATTATTCTAATAGTATTTATAAGCTTAAATTGGGTATGTTGCCGAAAGGCAACACCCAGCATTTAAGGATTAAGGTTGGTATTGAAAAAAATATTTTTCCACACAACTTGAAATTTTCCGACTCATTTTTAAAAGTAAAAACATGAAACTTGCTGACGTGATTTTATGAAGAGATTTATATGTGTTTTTATTTTTCGTTCAGTTAATTAGAGCTTTTTTTACAAAACTATTTTTTCAGTATGACCATTTTTTTTCGTTTTGAGCACTATCACTTCAGAAAATTTGGTTCAAAATGCCCACTTTGACAGCATTTTTAAAAATATATTCTGCCTTTACCAAAAAATTGACCAATACATTATATAATTTCCAGGGGTGATTCTGAGTAAAAAAAAAATTCTGAAATTCACAGCAAATTTTCTGAAAAGTTAAAGCAGAGAGAAGGGTGGTGGTGCGGGGGGGGGGGGGGGGGGGGGGAATCTACTCCTGGCACTAACTATGCATTTTTCCTGCAGTCCTTTGACGAAGTTTGCCGTTTCTTCTCTGTCCTTTGCCCTTTTTTTTTCGCTGTCTTTCGACGAAATTTGTCGTTTTTTCACATTTCTTGGACGAAATTTGCGTTTTTTCTGCGATCCTTTGACGAAATTGGCAATTTTTCGCCAAAAGATTGACAAAATTTATTTTTCTCGGCGACCATCTGTCGAAATTCGCTATATTTTTTATGTCCGAATTTTCAGATTGGCGACGGATTTTTAAATTTTCGGAAATGAATGCCTTAAATTTTCGGAAAATTCAGAACAGAATCACCCCCTAATAGTTTCTAAATAAGAGAATCTGCCAATTGAATGAGTTTTGGAGCAAAAATGAATTAAGGAATTTTTATTAGAGTACAACCCAGGCCCGTAGCTAGTTGGGGGCGAGGTCGGACAAAGCCCGACCTGGAAAAATATTTGCCCGACCTAGCACAATTGACTGGACATCCTCATCCCTGATCAATACATTAAATTTCGAATTTTTTTTTTGCCTCATTTAAAAGAAAAACTTTTTTTAGAATAGACCATAACCCAACAGACACCCATCTCTAAAACTTCTCAATTCAAACAACACAATTTAAACAAAAAATTCAATTGTTAAGACATTTTTTTCTTTCATTCCAAGATCTGTAGGAAATTTTTTGTTTTGTTCCTTTGTAGAAATTTACATTACCGCCTACCCAAAGAGTCAAACTACAAGAATAATAGGGTTTAGAGATTATCCTCCTAACTCTTTTTCTCAAACTGGTTCTGATGTCCACGAAAATAGTTTTCTTTGTACAACTGTCATACGTGAAATTTATTGAAATCAGGTAAGGTTGAAACCAAATGCTTGGATTTTTCAGTTCCACAAAACAGGCAACTATCATGTGTTACAATCATGTGGTTTTGTCATTGTTAACTTCACTATATTGCTTTTGGGGGGGGGGGGGTTTCAACAAAAGTGGGAAATGTTCTTTGAGACAGCTTTCTTGACACTGTTGCAACTCATGTAAAATCATTATCACACAGAGTTGCAATATCTAGGAAGGGTTTTTCAGAGTAAAGGGGCTTTATAATCATTGTAAATGTCATATGACTATTTGAATATACTGTCTAAGTTATTTATTAATTATTAATTAAATGATTTAAATGTAATTTAGCAATGCAAATATTACTGAATTAAATTATTCTTTTTATGAGTACAAAAAGTGTTTTTTATGGTGCTTCCCCCAACCCTTTATTTTTAACGAAGATATCACCTTATTTATTCTACTTTAGTTGTTTTCTTCCTTTCTTCCTATATATGCGATATAAATATCCAAATATTACATAGTTTCTGTAATGAAAAAAGGGAAATAAATGTAAGATAGCGAAGCTGAAAGTGTTTTTTTCTATGGTGCTTCCCCCAACCTTTAATTTTTAACAAAGATATCACCTTATTTACTGTACTTTTTTGTTGTTTTCTTCCTATATTTTATATATAAATATGCAAATATTACATAGTTTCTGTATGAAAAAGGGGAAATAAATGAAAGATTGCGAAGCGGTAAGATAAACTGTAAAAATCGCGAATTTCGTCAGTTTATCGCCAGAAAAAAATCAGAAATTTTGTCAGTTTACCGCACAAAAAATTCTATATTTCATCAGATTAAGAATCTCGAATTTCATCAATTGGGGAGGGGGAGTGACAAACTCCCGAATTTTGGTAATCGGGTGTGAAAAAATCGCGAATTTCCTTGATCGGGCGCAGAAAAATTGCCAACTGAATTGAGTATGTTGACTGGGTAGGGGAACCTAGAGGGGAAAACTTCTCCCTCTGAAATCCTCATTTTTATCTGATTATAGGCCACAAATTCCCTCCCACCTCATTAAAATAAAATTCTGTGTTACTGATGTGGCCCTCAACAACCCAGACAGTTTTATTCCTTCTCTAAAAAAGCTTGTGCACTCCTATTTTAAGTAGATTTCATAAGAAAGATTACCTATTACATTCTCCCCTATGTCGGAATTTCTGAAAACTTTTTGCAGATATATGCCGATCATGACCCCTAGAACCCAAAACCATGACCAAGTTGAAAAGTTTATCAAATCAATCTAATCTACCTATCTATCTATCTATCTATCTATATATATATAATATCACTTTTTTTATGGAATCGAACTTCCATAATTCAGCACAAATCTCTTCTAAACTGATACATGAAATCAAGGGGCAGAAAATGGAAATGGAAAGGATTTTTGTGAAAGCTGAAAAAAAAAAAAAAAAACCACAATTTCATAATTATGATACATATCAAATCCGTTTAAACTTATTATTACTTATACGAAAATGGCCAAAAATTTATGTATGACAGATTTTTTATATCATTAAAAATGGCCTCAAGGAGGAGAAAAAATAGGGTTTTAAGAAGAAAAAAATCTTAACTTCATCAATTCACAAGATATGAAATCCACTTAAATTTATTATAAATCTTCTTAATATTCTCCACAACTTTTATACTGACAAGTTTTTGATAAGACCAACTCTTACAGAAAAAAAGAGATTGGGGGTGGGGGTGGGGGGTGAAGAAGAAAAAAATTCATAACTTCGTCAGTTCACAAGGTATCAAAAATCCACTTAAATTTATGATAAATCTTCTTAATATTATCTACAACTTTTGTAATGACAAGTGTATGATAGGACCAACTCTTACACACACACACACACACACAAAAAAAAATATAATAAAATAAATTAAAATAAAAAATGGAGGTGTTGTAGAAGAAAAAAATTCACATCTCCGGTAATCTACCACTAAGGCAACAAAAAAAGTATCATTGGCATGATGAAAATTTTTGACAACCCTCAGAGGTGCTGTATATAGGGTTGTATTATTGAACGTGCGTGTGCATCAATAAAAAAAACGTCAGACTTTAAAATCCAGTGTATGGTTCATTTAATGAAACAATCATAAGATGGTTTAAATTTATTATATAAATCTTCTTAATATTATCTATAACCTTTGTAGTAACAAGTTTCTGATAAGATGAAATCTACTAATGGGCGATATTACTAAAAATATTCTCAAGGGGTAAAAAAATCAGGGTTGAAGAAAAAATTATCGTATTAACATAATTCTGATAAAACCTCACTCTTACAGAATAATGAAATTAAAAACTCGTCAAAAGCGACCAGATAAAATTGTTAAACTGGGTTTATCTCTAATATCTCAATATTTTTTTTTTCAGCCACCCAAGGCAAATTTGTACTCATACTACTATGAGCAACGACCAAATCAGAAACCGTACTTTCAGGAAATCTTTCATTTTACTATTAAATTAAGTTTTTACAGAATAGAAATTCTCTCTATACTCGATTAGTTTCGAAATCCAATTCTAAACTCTTTAAACTTATAATTTATTCTTCAATACACGTATGCAAAACAATTCTTTTTTCTTTACTTGTGCCAATGATTTTTCTAACCAAAAAACATTATTCATCAGAATTTTTAAATACTACGTCATTAATACTATTAATAAGTTTCATAGTATTTCGTTTTATAACTTTCGATTTCAATGCATTTGTCATTTTATTATTCTCAATAGCAATACATACTTAACAAAACAATATTTCAACCTAATAAAAGGCACCAAATGAAATAAAAGTATATGCTTTTATTTAGTAAATCTTTTCTTTATAAAATTTCTCTTACCTCATTGTCATGCATCCCTTTAGTTACGGCAGACCTCATTGATAACTGATAAGTATTATTCAAAATGAAGACTGCATTTTTAGAGGAAACAATTTAATTCCACATAAAATGAGCACTAGCAAAAACAAAACAATAAAATATTTACAGAGAATCAGTTACTGCATATCACCATTTTGAGATAAAAACTTTTCGCTAAAAGGAACACAGAACAATGTAATAAACAATTCTTTTCAGTTTAATTCGCATATTTGTTATCTGCATGTCAAAGAGTCTGTGACAGAGTTAGAAGCTAACACCCTCCCATCTGAAATTTCTTATGCAGTGAAACCTCCTACAACGGTCACTCTGAACAACGGTAACCTCCGAATACCAGTCATGTTTTAGTGTTACTGAATCTCTTTCATAGAAATAACATTACATTACACTAAACCTCTGAACAACAAATTCCAAACAACGGCAACCCCAGAGCATTTTTCTTTTCAAATATTCCTTTTTTCTCACATTTCTATTTAGTTGTCAATTTTGTTGTTGGTTGTTTGTTAATTTTAACTGCAATTCTGTAGAATTAAAATTGAAATTTAATGACAGATTTCTCCAAATCAGGAATCCGAAAATACAGAAATAATCGTAGATGATGCTGAGTTAAATGATATTTTAAATAGCGTCAGAATGACCCTTAAATCCAGCGGGTACGTGAATGTAGATAATGATTTAGCAGTTACTACTTTTAATATGATAGAAGAACTGATAGAAAAAGCAAGGTCAATGAGAATAAGAGTGACGACAAAAATTAATCAGAAGATAATATGTAATTATCACAAAATTGTAGCATAAAATCATATTCTGATATTCTTTTTAGCTTCGGAGAAATTTAAAGTTTTGCGCTCACTCAAAATGATAACGAAATGTACAACAAATCTGCGCAAATGATTATTCCTTTAGAAAAAGAGGTATGGTTTTAGAAAAAACAAATGATTTCATTAGTATAAAATAATAGTATGTATAATAGTATGTATTTTTTAACTGTAAAAATGTAATTTTTGGCAATTATTTTGATTTTAATGTAATGTAATTTTGACCTTTTAAAATGTGAACCTCTGAATAATGGCAACCTCCAAAGTACGGTCACTTTATCGTGCTCCCAGTGGTGGTCGCTATTCAGAGGTTTTACTGTACTAATTATGCAGTTTTTTCCTTGTCTTAATATTACTGTTCATCTATTAACAAGTTTAATATAAAGTATTTTGTTCATATGATGGATGTTTTCTTTTTTCTATACCTTTGTTTTAATATATTTACATGAATTTTGAAAGTTGTAATTTTGATTAGCTATTTTGAAACTACCAACAATATTATGCAGAGAGTCACCTTAGTTTATAATAGTGCTATTTTTTTAAATTTTTGATTAACTACTTAAAAATCTAGAGCATTTGTGAAGCTATTAAAAATTTTTAAAAGCTGTCTTGTAACATTTCTAAATGTTTCTACAATCAATTTTGGAAGCTTCATTACTGCATATTTATTTCCTGCTTTAAAATCATTATTAACATTTCTCAATACATTAGGCTCAACATCAGTTATACACTTGTTCAATCTATTTTTAACTTTTAAAACTAAGAATTTTCCCATTCCGCTATTCAGTAGCTTTCACCTCTTTTAATATTTAGATTGATCCTGTTCTAGATCCTCTTTTCCAATATCCAATTTTTTTTTAGAGTCTTTCTTTTCATAAACAATTTCAAGATATGTGTCATCAAGAACAACTAGCAACAAAGAGACAACAATAATTTGTAATTATTTTATGACTGCATTCCTAACTGCTGCCGTTATACTTTTCAGTTTTTCAAGAATATCCATTTTTTGAGTTTATTCGACAATTCAAGTAGAATATTTCTAGTCAAGAATAAATTTATTAGGTATTGAAGGAACACACTTATAATCCAAAACTAATCATTCTAGTTTAATATATTGTGTAATCAGTATTATTCTTACTGTTCATGCTGTAATTTGGATACAATAGTATACAGTTAAGACAAAAATTCAAGATATTTCTTCCTATTCGTAAAACGAGAGATATTTATGCAGGTTACCAAGACACATTCAAACATACATTTACATGAAAATATCTTCCCTCAAATTATTACAGCTATGTCACTAAAGACAAAATGTAACTAGAAAATAAAGCATCATAAAATGGGTTGAAGTTACAAATACTCAAAACTAGTAATAGGGCCATTTTCAAAATTCGCTTACATATGCTGTCCAAGAGAAAAAAGAAGAAAATTCAAATATAAATTAACATTTAAAGTTTAAATTGAGCTATGCATTACATAAAGAAGACTATATTAAATATTTCTAGCATTAAAAATGAAAAAAAATCAATAAAAATTGAGATATAAATCTTTAAAATTGCAATTCTAAGCAAAAATGCTTGTCCCATTCCAAGTTTTATGTAATTAACTTTTAATTTAAAAGCTTTAATTATTTTAAATATGAACTATTAGTGTGCTATATTAGTGAAAAAAATCAATTACCAAAGTTTTTTTCTTTAGCAAATCAACAGAAATATTTCGTCCCTCACTTTAACATTAAGTCCGTTATCTTATAAATTATTTTAGTCAAAATAGGTTTCCAATTCTGCCAAAAGTTGGCAGTACATATTCAGTGGCATTGTTAAACTATTCAAGCAACTACTACTTGCCATTTTTTATTCTTCAATTGAAAAACATTGCAATAGTAACAAGATCCGGCTTTCTTCAAAGTTGGTATTTTTTTTTGTGGTCAAGTCTGTTACCATAATTTTTAATACTAAAAAAAAAAGGTTTTTACACTTTTGTACTTAAATATTGTTCACTAAATAATTTTAGAAGGCATGTGTATTATTATCTAAGTTAGAAATTATACAGCCTAGCTCATTTCTAATGGTTTGATTTGAATGTAAATCCGTTACTTGTCAAGTCTGTTACCATGTGACCGGTAACGGAATTGACTCACGGAAGACTTGACATTGTTTGCGAACTATGGTTTATAAAGGTTTTTTGAATCAAGAATGGCTTTAACAGCTGCAGAAATGCAAAGGTACTACTATAGGGAACGACTGAAATAAAACCCAGAAAAATATAAACAAGATGAAAACAAAGAAAGTAAGGTAAATTGAAAATATTTTCAATCACTTATGGCAAACCAATGGACAAAACTTAATTTTCATATTTAAATGTTAAATTCATATTTTATTTTGTATGCAAATTATTAACAGTATTCTATTTTTTATAGAAAAAAATTCTTTGCAAAGAAAATTATATCAATGCTTTATTGATAAAATATGAGGAGGTATAAAAAAAAGTATTGGCATGAGAAGCAAGCTTAATGTTGCTTGTTCAAACTTCAGTCCTCATTCATATCAGTAACTATGTTAACTGAAAAGCAGAGTTTCTCCCAGACAGTTTCAGGAGGGTGGTGCACCCTGCTTACCCTTAGATTTACAAAACAGCACCCCCCTTGCCCCTCATTAAAAAAAATTAGCTCCCCTGTTGCCCCCACCTGAAAAAAGTGCCTTTACTCCTTTGTTTATTAAAATATTTACTTGCATAGTAAAAATTGACTCATTGCTGTCTTTAAAATAGTTTTCTGTCTATTAAATATAAAAAAGTAGTTTTAAAATTCAAAAGAATGCCTTTAAAAATTTCAAGAAATGCCCTTAAGAATCCAAAATATGCCCTTCGGAATCTAAAAGTGCCCTTTTCCCACAAACAGCACCCTGCCCTTTTTTAAACCTGGGGGAAACTCTGGAAAAGTTTGAAGCAGCCTTAATATGCTTTAAAAAACAGTTTTAAAATATCAGCCCCTTCCAGCTTTAATGTGCAAAAACTGAATAAAACATTTTTGCATATTGATTTTCCAGAAAATTATGCGTACAGATTCAGTGAAGACTTGCAAACTAGTCACAGACACTTCATATGGGTGTCTTATACACATACATGGTGATTCAAATCTAGAGGAACAAACTTCTAGGAAGGGGTGAGGTATACTTAGACGAATCGGAATCATATAATAATGCAGGGTTGGAAATGCAATCCTAATGAGACGGGGTGTTGTTAGTCTCTGAATCATTGTAATAGCAATTGACATTTAAAGACCCAAAGCTTAAAATAAATATCAAGACTTTCCTGATAATGAAGTTGGGTGAAATCAACCAATTTAAAGAAAAAGTGTTGCACCATAGTCACAGATTTTTTTTTTAAATTTTTATCATAGGCAGACACAGTAATGAAACCCTCAAATCTGAAATTTAAAAATAATTTTCAGAATATTGACTGAGATATAGCCATTTGAAAATTGGTCATTTTTACCAAATGGTGGCCATCTTGAAATCTTATCAATGTCTGTAAATGGCCATAACTTGACAACTAATGGCTCAAATTCTACATTTATGGTACCAATTTGAAGCTATTTGTACAAAGAATGCATATTTCACATCAAAACAATAGTAAATTTTCCTTTATTTACTTTTTATTATGTGCAAACTGAAAATATCACCCCAAAAAAAGGGCCGACTCTAATGGTCCATAAAAAAAAAATGAATCATGATGAATTTTTCTTAAACTTGGTAAATACATTGCTCCGTCTGTGTGCTTTAAATAAAAAAAAATTGGAGAAGTAAAATTTGTTGTTTTAAAATAAATGGTTTTTTACACATAGGGTGTCATTAACCAAATAATGATCATTTTAGAATCTGTAAGTATTCCTAATTTAAGAAATAATGGTTAAAATAAAATTTTCTGACATCTGAATTAATGTATTGTGTGTATATTATATAATTAAATAAAAAGAAATATCAATTTGCAGCTATTTGTACTAAATATTCATATATTGTATTAAGTACTAGTAAATTTTCATTTCTGCAGTACTTCTTATTTCATTTAAAATATAATATAATTCTCAAAACATATTTACATAAATATTAAATCCCTTACTATAATGGACTATATAAAAAAAAAAAAAAGCCACACAATATTTCCCCCTGAAATGTTGGAGAAATACTAGCTGTAAATTACGGTTGAATTTATTCAATTGTGTAATTTAAATAAAATAAAATAAATATATAAATGAGTTAATTGAGTTGACATTTGATGTTTTTAGTTCACGCTGAGTTAAAATTTATATGAACAAAAATCTAGATACAGTAGAAGTTTTCTACTGTAAAGGATCACACACTAATATTAAACTTTATAAGTAGAAAATCTGTAAAGAGAGAAGTAAAACTTGGCCATATAAATTTAATTTTTTAAGTGGGAAAAAGTGTCCTTTTTCCCACTTAAATAGGTTCTATTTATAGGGGAGAGTAGGGAGGATTGGGACACTTTTTACAAAAATGATAAAATCTTTTTTGTTTGACACAAAAACAAAAATTTCAATTTTTAGAATACAAAATGAAACACTTTCTAATGTCCTTGAACAATATAGATACATAATTTTCAAAAACAATTTTATAATTAAACAAATTGTAAATTTCAAAATGTGTCCCCCCCCCCCCCAACTAACAGGGAGGTATGGGACAACAATAAAACAATGTATTATAAGAAGCAAATAGTCTAGCGTCAGCAATATTTACATTCTAACAAAGATTGTAGGTTGATAATATCTGTGCTATAATATCAAATTCCAGTATCTTCATCACTGGAAGGACAATTCAGGATTGTTAATCAGATTATATTAAGAAATCATCCATTCAATTTATTTATATTTTGAAGTAAATTAATATAGTTTCAATGTTATAATTAATATACTACCCTTTAAAAATAATTGCCTATTAGCAATTTACGCTCATCTTATTAAAAAGTAAGAATTAGTCTTGTAATATTCTCCCCTTTTCTTGCATGTCATATTCCTCTCTCTACCTTCTTTTATATTAAACTTCTTGTATAAACAGAAATACTGCTTTTAGGCATAGTTTGAATTATGGATAATATACAGTATAATGTTCCATAAATAGGGAAACTATTACACCTATGCATAAGCAAATTATTAATATACAGAAAGCATAAAAAGTATATGAAGCAAATTTACTTTTGATTCTTGAAATAATCTTTTTCTTTATACAATTGCAAGCTTACGTAAATCAGCTATTTTTTTTCAACTGAAGATTGGGGTACCATTGCTTCATCTAATCTGTGATTGATGAAATATTAAGAATGATACATAAACAGAAAAATCTACTGTTCCATTCCTCCCAATGTCCCATTTGACCCCACTCTCCCCTATATGTAAAGTAAATCCTCATTTATATGTATTGCATTTATAGGTTTTTTTATAATTAATTATACATTATATTCCTTAAATTATTTTCTTATCTTTTTCAGTGTAAAATTTTTTCAATTTTATACATTTTTTCTTTTTTTTTTTTGGGTGTGTGTGTGTGTGTGGAGGGGGGGGGGATTCCTATGAAATTAGTACAAATGAGGTTTTCAATATGCTTTTACATTAATTCAGATGTTAGAAAATTTTATTTTAACCATTATTTCTTAAATTAGGAATACTTACAGATTCTAATAGGATCATTATTTGGTTAATGATACCCTATGTGTAAAAAACCATTTATTTTAAAACAACAAATTTTACTTCTTTATTTTTTTTTATTTAAAGCACACAGACAGAGCAATGTTTGTACAAAGTTTCAGAAAAATTCATGATGATTCATTTTTTGTATGGGCCATTACAGTCAGCCCTTTTTTTGGGTGATATTTTCAGTTTGCACATGATAAAAAGTAAAGAAATGAAAATTTGCTATTGTTTTGATGTGAAATATGCATTCTTTGTACAAATAGCTTCAAATTGGTACAAAAACGTCGAATTTGAGCCATTAGTTGGCAAGTTATGGCCATTTATAAACATTGATAAGATTTCAAAATGGCTGCCATTTGGTAAAAATGACCAATTTTCAAATGACTATATCTCAGCCAATATTGCAAAATTTTTTTTTTTTAAATTTCGGATTTGAGGGTTTCACTACTATGTCTGTCTATGATAAAAATTTAAAAAAAATCTGTGACTATGGTGCAACACCCATTGGTTGAATTCGTGTGGAATGACTCAGTTCCCTGAAATTTTCTGCCTACATGCCTGGTTCTTAACTATATTTTTGCATGTTTGAGGTAGTAGGGGTGTTTTGATATGGCGCATCTTTGTTGCTACCGTGAAGTCTGGTGGATGCCCTGCATATTTCAAAACATCTGAGATTCCATGAGGTGCCAATGTTATGAAACATTAGGCAACTTCATTATCATGTAATTCATGACTTACTTTAAGCTTATGGTCCTTAAATGTCAATTTTCAATCATGATGATTCAGCCCCTAACGACCTCCCTATCTCATTAGGATTGCATTTCCCATACTGCATTGCTATGTGATCCCGAGTTGTCTAGATGTACCTCACCCCTCCTGGAAGTTTGTTCCTCTAGTTTTTAATCACCCTGTATATTGATGAGGAAATTACTCTTTTTGTACTATGACATCAGTAAGATCTATTCAAATTCCTCAGAGAGGGAAATATTTATCGATACTGATAGTGAATTTTATATAGAAGAGAAGTAAATAAAAAGCTTGAGGATGTTCCTGGAAGACATATCTGCTGATAAATTGTATGAAATTGTTCATGTTTTGGTAAAATTTATTGGAGAAAGAAAAAAAAAACACACTTCCTTAAGAAAGCAGATGAAGATAAAATTATGTGGGTCTGAATGTGAATGACTGCAACAGGAGAGTATTTCACATCCATAAAGACATATATGTTAATTTTGAGCAAATCATAGCAATTTTTCCATAATCAAATTTGTCAATGCAAGAAAACTGGATATTTGAGTTTCCAGTTCCACTTACTATTATATGAAAACTGAAATGAGAGTCATGTTGCACTTGAATATATATCATGTATGTATTTCGAGTATAAGTAAATACAATATGTATATATTTATACATATAAACTTTTTGTTGAATTAAACCATTTAAACAGATGCTAATTCTCAGTTATTTCTAGTTCTATTTTAATATTTAGGTCGAATTGCTTGATAAAATATTTGTTTGATATTCAAGTCAAATTCAAATATAGTAATTGATCAGAATATAAAATAATAAAAATGATTTCTCTATATCATAGCTAAAAGAAAAATACAATTTAAATGAAAAAGTTTGTATAAAAAGTTGAAAATATGATCATTAAAAGCTGTGCTGTAATAGACTTGACATATGGTAACGGATTAGTGTCAAATCCGTTACCAAATGTCAAGTCTGTTACCGCACATTTTTTTTTTATGATATTTTAATATTAAAATAACTTTTTCACCATTCTATTGTTATTTTTCATTCAACTACGATATAGAGCTGTAATTTTCTTAAAATTCAATAATTTACATGAATATATATTGTTATTAGAAAACGTTCTTGTATAATTTGCTATGTGGTCGAAAATTAGGGCTATAAATGTCTCATTTCAATTTCATTTAAGTATTATTGATAAATATCATGTTTTGGAATTTAGGGACATAAGTCACTTCAAAGTTGATTTTAGAAAATTTAATAAAATTTAAAGCTGAGTATTTTCAGTAATTTTGTACGGTAACAGACTTGACAATTTGCCTTACAAGTGGACATTAAAATAGCATTTACATATTAAATTACAGGCCGGCCAAAGTGCATGACCAATTATTTTTTCATATACCTTAAACATTTACCATAACACCTGTTTCCATTTTTAAAAGAAATTATTAAATTTGAAAAAAAAAAAAAAGTTCTGAAATGTAAGCAAATGGTGAAAATGGCCCAATATCAAAAATATTAGAAATGACAATCATTTGTATCCAAACAACTCTCTCCATACTTTGGAATGTAACTCTCTCCATACTTTGTAATGTAACTGTTATTATACAGGATGATCAATTTAAAAGAGTACCCGTTTGTTTTTAGCTCACAGGCTATCAAAGCCCAAGAGCTAACGTGCCCGCCCGTTCTGTATGTATTTATGTACGTAATACGATAACTCTTGATAGAAACATCCAATTTGCTTCAAATTTTTTTCCTAGGTTCATTCTGATAAGGTGCTTCCCTGATTAGTTTTCGGGGTTCATAGGTTAAGTATAAAAGGGAGAAACGGGGATAGTCTCCCCCCCCCCCCTCAATTTAGATAAATGGGTTTTTAATGCAGATTTATTGAATTTGCTCCAAATTTGGTATATTACTTTATTATGTTAAGGAGCTTCCATGATTAAATTTGGAGGTTCATTAGTTAAGTGTAAAGGGGGAAAGGGGGCTATCCTCCCCTCCCCTAATTTAGATAAATGTGTTTTTCATGCAGAATTATTAGATTTGATCCAAATTTGGTATATTGGTTTATTATGTTAAGAAGCTGCCTTGATTAGATTTGGAGGTTCATTAGTTAAGTATGAAGGAGGGAAGGGTGGCTAGACATCACCTTAATTTAGATGAATGAGTTTTTCATGCAGAGTTATTCGATTTGCTGCAAATTTGTAATACCGGTTTATTATGTTAAGGAGATGCCTTGATTAAATTTAGAGGTTTATTGGTTAAGTATAAAAGTGGGGGTGGGGGCTAGACCCCCCCCCCTTTAATTTAGATAAATGGGTTTTTCATGCAGAATTATTCGATTTGCTTCATATTTGATATACCAGTTTATTCCTATATGGCACTTCCTTCATTAGATTTGGATGTTCATTGGTTAAATATAAAAGGGGGAAAGGTAGGCAAGTCCCCTACTCTTAATTTAAATAAATGTATTTAATGCAACATTATCCAATTTACTTTAATTTTGTTTCTACATTCATTCTGATAAGGAGCTTTCCAGATTAGATTTGGAGGTTCATTTGTTAAGTATAAAAGGGGGAAAGGGAGGTTAGACCCCCTTCTTAATTTAGCGATATGGTTTTTTTCTTACAGAATTATCCGGTTTGCTTTAAATTTGGTAAACTGGTTTATTATGTTATGGAGCTTCCCTGATTAGATTTGGAGGTCCATTGTTTAAGTATAAAGGGGGAAAAGGGGGCAAATCTCCCTTCATTTTTTTTTTAGGGGCAATATTCTTTGAAATAAGAGTATAATATACAATTAGTGTGAATAGCCTGTGAGCTCAATGCCATCAGTTTAACTGGGCACTTTTCTTTTTATTTGTATTATCCACATCTATAATATATGGAGCAAGACTTTCCAACATCATTATTTATTTAACATGTCTCTAATGTGCGGGTATCATTTTCTTCACTGTCTAAATGCAAAAACGTGGTTTTTTAAACATAAATTCGTGTGAACATCATTAGTAATTTTAAATCTGATTCTGCACAAATGATCTGAGTAAATCGTCCACTTCTTATGTAATGATTTCATCAAGACGGAGCCCCTTCACACATGTCAAACCTAACAATGGAAGTGCTTAAGGAATTCTTTGATGACCGTTTAATTTCAATAGGCCTCTGACTGCCAAGGTCCCTGACCTCACCCCATTACATTTTTTTATGTGGTGTTATCTCAGAGATAGGGTTTTCCAGAGAAGTCATGCAAACAGCGATGAATTAAAAGAAATCATAACGGAAGAAATCTCGTCAGTAACACCATCAATGTTGCAAAGTGCGTCAAAAAATTTGGCTTGACGCGTTCATGCTTGCATTCAAAATGGTGGCAAACATTTTCAACATTTGCTGTAAGGAATGATAATGTAAAAAATTAAATTATGTTTTTCAAAAATAAAATTATCACAGGATTAAGTAACATTGTGCTTCTCCGTTTCTGTTTTACCTCACGAATAATGTTGTAACAGTCCAACAGAGTTAGAAATTGTCTCCCACACTTAAACAAGGTTCAAACAATTGTATTTCAGTGTTAGAATAGTTGCCACACCTGTCAGATTTAAGGGCAATAAGAAAAATCAACAAGTACTCTTAAACTGATCACCCCGTATAGTGTTTCTGTCATAATTAGAATTTGCACATTTCACAAAAATTTGAGAAAAAATATCTTTATTGTTGATAAAATGATGAATTAAAATCTAGATTTTGCTAGAATTATGAATTAAAATCTAGATTGGAAATAAGACAGTCTGTATTTTGCACCGAGTAAGAGGACTTTGCTTACATATATAAATGTTTTATTATTATAGAGTGTTCTATTATATAAGTTTTAATTCATGAGTTCTAAATCACCCTGCATATACCTTATAATATGAACAAATCATGCATGTATGTGTGTATGTAAATTTTATCATAAAAATGGCTCAAATGATTGACTAAATTTTGTATCCAACCATTTTCGGGCATGAGAAGACTTATGCTAGGTCACATCTTCAAGAAATTTTGATTAATGTGCCATTTTTAAGTCACTATGGGCCAAGCTAATTTTATCTAAAAAATTGCTTTAATGATTGGCTAAATTTTGTATTCTACTGCTTTTGATTACGAGAAGGCCATCGGGATAGGTTACATGTTCCAGAAAATTTGATTAGTGGGTCATGTTGGGGCCAATGTGGGTAAGGGTCAAGCTAATTTTATCTTAAAATCGGCTGAAATTATTGAGAATAAATTTTGCAACAGTTTTGGATTACGAGAAGACCATTGGGATAAGTCACATGTTCAAAAAAATTAGATTAGTGGGATATTTTGGATCACTACAGGCCAGGGTCAGACTTAATTTTATCTTGGAAATGGTTCTAATGATTTTGATTACATTTCGTACCCTATCATTTTGAGGTACTAGAAGACCATTTGGTTAAGTCACATGTTCGAGAAAATTTTATTATGGGGTCTATTTGGGGTCACTACAGGTAAGGGTCAAGCTAATTTTTATATAAAAAAGGGCTCTAATGATTAGCTAAATTTTTTTTATCTTACTGTTTTGGAATATAAGAAGACCATTGGGCTGAGTCACATGTTCAAGAAAATTTGATAAATGGATCATGGGTCAAGCTAATTTTATCTAAAAGAAAACAGTTCTAACTATTTTGACTAAATTCTGTCCAATCATTTTGGATTATGAGAAGACCGTTGGGATAGGTCACAAAAGTTCGAGAAAATTCGATTAGTGGGTCAATTCAGGGTCACTACATGTCAGTGTATTTCAATCTTATAATACAAGCAAAAATTGTGTGTATATGCAAATTTGATCTTAAAAATGGCTCTAACGATTTTGACTAAATTTTGTATCCTACCATTTCTGTGCACCAGAAGACCAATGGGCTGATTACATGTTTGAGAAAATTTGATTAGTGTCTCATATATATATATATATATAAAAGACTCAAACAATTGTCTAAATTTTGTATCCTACTGTTTTTGGGTATGAGAAGACTATTGGGTTAGGTCAAATGTTCAAGAAATTTTAATTAGTGGGTCATTTTTGAGTCACTACGGGTCAAGCTAATTTTATCTAAAAAATGGCTGTAGCGATTTTGACTAAATTTTTTATCCCATCGTTTTGGATTACCAGAAAACATTGGGCTAAGTCACATAGTTGACAAAATTCAGTTAGTGTGTCATTCTTGGTCACTATGGATCAAACTACTATGACTACTGATTGACCAAAAATGACTACTGATTTTGACTAAAGTTTGTATCCTACCATTTTAGGTTATGCGAAGACCATGGGACTAAGTCACATGTTCATGAAAATTTGATTAGTAGGACTTTTTTGGGTAACTACGGG
This sequence comes from Maratus speciosus, assembly GCA_963932465.1. Lineage (NCBI taxonomy): Eukaryota > Metazoa > Arthropoda > Arachnida > Araneae > Salticidae > Maratus > Maratus speciosus. The sequence goes on from OZ010796.1 coordinate 487,107,077, forward strand.
TCATGCTAATTTTATCTAAAAAACGCCTCTAACGATTGACAAAATTTTGTATTCTACCTTTTTGGGATATGAGAAGACCATTGGCCTGGGTCACATGTTACAGAAAATTTGATTAGTGGGTCATTTTGGGGTCCATACAGGTCAAGCTAATTTTATCTAAAAAATGGCTCTAATGATATTGACTAAATTTTGTATCCTACAGATTTAGATTACAAAAAAATTGTTGTGCAAAGTCGCATGTTCGAGAGAATTCGATTAGTGTGTCATTTTGGAGTCACTACAGGTTAGTGCATTTCAATGGGAATTAAAGGTTGAAACAGTTACTAAATTTTTGAACTGTGGGCGGTAAACAAAATAGTAAAGTAGGCCACATTTCGCCAAATTTAGTGTATATTTGATGAAATGTTGGCAACTTTGGCAAGATTTGGGTGAAAAAAAATCAACTTTTTACCAATGTCAAAATACATGCTTGGTGCCAAATGAAAAACTCACTAAGTTTGCAAATTTTTGCCAAATTTTGGCAAAAGTTGACTTTTAGAATCTCAAGGAATTTTCCAGAAATTCTCAATAGGACCAGATATACATGATTCAACCCCATAAGAGCCCATAGAACATCCCTGAACAACAGTGCCGTTGTTCTGTGCAACAGATACCTGCTGAAGAAATTGAACAATCAGATCAACACAGATGTTTTATTGAACTGAACACAATGCTAATTTTATCTGAGATTAGCTCAATCTTCCCTGCTGGTTATAAAAGAATATGTCCTGGCTGATTGACTCATCTTTCAATGCCAAGCTTCAATTATTGCTCCTAGGACAGTGAAATTTCAAAGACATGTTCTGTACAGAAGGTCCTACTAAAGGATGGATTTTTGAAAATTTAGTACTTAAGTACGGTCAAAAGTTTTAGGCCACTTATCACCATATCCAAGCAGCAGTTTTATGTAGAAATGTGAAATTCAGCATAAAAAATCTACTATAAAAATAATTAAAAACTTATTTAGCAATTTTAGAAATTGAAACCCTAAGGGGTTTAAATGGGAAGGGGGGGGGGGTTCAAAAGTTTTAGATCATTTTATCATATCTTAGCAACAGTTGTAGGTTGGAGTCTGAAATTCAGCACAAAAAACCAACTAAGAAAAACATTTCAGTGATTTTAGATATTCAAGCACAAAAAGGGTGCAAGGGGATATTGAAAATCCAAAACAAATTTTTTTGTAATCAGGACAACTTGCATATTGTAACATGAATGTTTTGGCACAAAACTACTTTTGTCTTCCCCTCTCATAATCCTAAAACTAATTTTTGCACCAAAATTGCTCATGTTTCTTGCCAACCTTAACTATGAACCTGATAATAGAAGATTAGATAAATAAGACAACTATAGCTGATTTTTTATTAGATATTTTGTGCAAGACATTTTTCCAGAGAAACATTTTAATCTTTTTAAAATTTCATTTTTATAAATGTTATTGAGCTTTTTGTCTTTTAGCAAATGGATTTCAGTTTTCATATAAAATACAGTACATTGCCTCTTCTCAAAAAACATTTTTTGGAAGGAAGGATTTAAGATTTAAATACTGATAGTCATATTTATAGGCCCAAGTATGTACAAGGCTTTGTTCCAGTGATTGCTGTTTTATCCTGGAACCCACAGGACTCGTAAAATTGTCATTTTAATAATTTTGAGGTGGCAAACACACATGGCTTAGAAGTACACAGGATCCTGTTATTTTTATCATCATATTAATTTATGAGAGTGAAACACACAGGGGTTATTGCATTTTTGATTATTTTATCCAAAAGCACTAAAGCTAATTATACTAACTCCAATAAGCTAACTACCCAAAAGCTAATTATTTTATAATATGTAAAATAAAGTGATATTAGCGATTTAGTGATAGATAAGTGTATTTTAGAGACAAATAGAGAAAGAAAATTTAAACGAATGAGTTTTACGAGCATTTGAATGAAAATGAAGGAACAGGGGCAGATTTATGAAGTGAGGGGCTCCTCCTCTCACTGGAACTTTTTGGGGCCCTTCCATTTTGAAAAATTGGGTATATTTATAATCTATACTAATAAGAGAAAATTCCATCCTGTGTGTGTATTCGCGATGGCTAGCGAAATCTACCACATGTACAAAGAAATTTTTTTATGAGGGTAGTCCAAGGCCTCTCCTGATACATCTGAGACTCAGAATTCTAAAATATCTATTTATAAGCCGAGTTATTCATTAACAATCGCAATGCACTCTCATTAAAAACTCATCTCGGTCAACGAGAGGGAAAAAAGCAAGCCTTATTTATGCATCATGAGAAAATGAACATTCCGGGAATGTTTATTGTATATTTATATGACAAAATACAAGAGTATTTTGTCATACTAACTTACATCGGCCAAACTGCTTACTAAAGTTAAAAACAAAATGAAAGACATATTCTAAAAGATTGTATCCTTACATCTCAAATCCCATAATAAAAAAAATATATATATATCGCAGTTAACCCTTTGAAAAAAAAAATTCAAAATGGGTTGTTTCTCAAAAATGTTTTCCCCCTTATGGCAAAGCCCCTCAGGGGTGCAATTTTAGAGGTACTGACAAACCAAAAATATGTTCTTAAAAGATAAAATCTTCTAGTCGATGGTGCAATCAGTTTTTAAATATATAAATTTTAACCCTTTCAAATAACCGGCATCACTTTTTGTACGCTAAAAGTAACTAAACATTGGTATGTATTTTAACACAGTCTTTTTAGAGAATCTCAATAGACTAGATTTAGATCACCTACAAAAATTATGAAACCTTCAGACAGATAGAAATATTTTTTACAAAATAAAATAGCGTGAAAATTTCGACAAAATCTGTAGAAACTTTAGTGTTTCGTTGCATTCGCCCCTCTAGGGCACAATTTTAGGTGTACTGACAAAGAAAAAATGTGTTCATAAAGCTGAAACCTTCTTCTAATCGGTAATGTAATCTGTGAAAATAAAATGCGAGAAAAGTTTGACGAAATCAGTAAAAACCTGAGTGTCACTTGCTTTTGTTAACCAAATTACACAGAAAATAAAACGCCAAATAGCATGTACTTTTAATTCCATATTTTTTCATTTGAAAATATAAATTCCAACAAAATGGAGTTAAAGATATACATACATACAAATATGAGGTTCATTTAAGAGTCTTTCATCACGGGCCCAGGGAATGCTGGACAGGTCAGCTAATTTAAAAATAATAGCTATTCAAAACTTAATTACAAAAATTACTAACAAATAAATTAAAATGTATTCAAATCGTTAAAGATTAATTACATGAAATTCATTTCATATTCAAATTACGTCAGATTATTTTACACGAACTTAGGTACTGTGACGGATAAATGTGCTAAAATTATGTATCGTATTTTCCTTTCAATTTTTTTAAGAGCATAAAATGATAATTCAAACCAAATTTAATCAGAAACTAAGGAAACAATATTTTAGCATCTGCTGAGCTGTAACTCAAAACCTCATTTTGCTGCTTTTCGTTTTTGGCTCATTTATTTCATGAAATAAATGTATGTACTGGGTTTTAATGCATGAGCTGCAGCAGCTCTGCATTAAATGGCACTGCTGCCATTATCTTGCTTGCAATTTTAATTTCATGTTTTAATAAAACAACTTCAGAAATCAAATAAATTAATTAATTATAACCAAATTAAATTATATTTTCCCCCTTTTTGTTACACAGCTGGGCTAAAAAAAATAGCAAATGCTTTATGGATATAAAAAGAATTCGAAGCTCCATGAGTTTTTTTATAACCACCTGTAAAGCATTTTTACATAAATACTAGGAGGTTCTGCCCCCTGGAAATGTATAATTGTCACATGTAAATAAATTTTTAATTGAAATGAAATATTCTTTGTGCTGTTTTTAAAATTGGCAACAATATAAAAGAGTAACATTTTCTAAAATACAAAAAATATATCTTGAAATTAGGAAACTTTGATAAAATAAATAAAAAAGTATTATTTATTTAATCATTATTATTTAATGAATTATTTTTTCAAATTTTCCTGAAAAATATAATTTAATCACAATACTGCCTTCACTTTCGACTGAAATAAAAGATAATTTCAATTTGAAAATGACGGAAAAGAAAAATCTAATAATCCATATATTTTTCCCTTTCCTCCCTTTTTTCCACAAAAATGGAGTCATTTAGTTGCCATCATTATAAAAATATTGTTACAATTAGAAAAAAAAAATTAATACCTCGAAAACTAAATCAAATTTTAAAATTCTAATACCATTTTTGACATACGCGGATCAATACGGACAATTGGTGCTCATTTCACTACCAGAGGTTCCATATTTTAGGAATAATAGCTGTGAAATACAATCAGTCGTTTCATTTGGATTTTTTTATAAATATTATATATATCTACCATAGATATTTTTTAAACACCAATTAACTAATCTGCATATAGGTTTGTAATCGCATGTGTCTTAATAGCGAATGCCATAAAAAATGGTTCCAATTATGTAAAAGTGGCACTTTCACAACTGCGATTAGCAAAACATCCGCTAAAATGGAAAAAATTTATATTGGGGAAAACTATGGGAAACATTGTATTTGACAGTAATGATATATTTGATTATCGTGTGTCAATTTTTATCTGGATGTGGAGAATATTATGAGAGGGAAAAAGTATGAACACTTATGATGCAATAATAAAATACTGATTAGTAGCTGACCCGTCCAGCATTGCCCGAGCCCATTATATTATAATAACCTTAAATAAAATTAAAGTTTGTATGATTTTACATCTTCAGAAAATCGATGCCCCAATGCCTTCAGCAACGTCGAGTGTGTTCCCAACAGACTGCTTTCCAGTGGCATAGCCAGGGTGGGAGTCCAAATACTCTGGATACTAGTGATTTTTTAAAGTTTAGTTCGCCTTATCTAATCTGGGAACTTTTGACCAGAGCATTTGGACCCCCTCCCTGGCTATGCCACTGTCTCTTTCTGAATGAACCTGTGATCTGGTTTGCTGCTGTCTGAGGCAGCACATATCCAAAGTGCTCTGCACATGCCAAAGACAATCGAAAACCAAGTTGAATGACTCAAACCCTGTAGTTATCGGGCCCATAGAACCCGAGATTAGAATGCTCCCCTCTAGCGGTAGAAGACTGAACTAAAATCTGTATAACAATCCTAAACTAAATTGAATGAACCAATTTTCAGTGAAATAGAGCCATAGAAACTGAGATAAGAATGTTCCATTAATGTTCGAAAATGGAGGTAACAAAAGTCCAACAAACTTTCATAATGCAGAAAGTAGCTTAATTATAATCTCAGTTGAATGTACCAATTGCCATTGAAATCAGGCCGATAAAACCCGATGAAAGAATGCGCTCCCAAGTGGTGGAAGGTGCCCCCTTCATCTATAAATTTATCAAATTCCCTTTAACATTAACCCAATATTTCATTTACAGATGCAATACCCCACCTCTCTAAAGTTAATCGCTTACCTTTAACAGTAGCGTTATTTTTAATTTACGATTGTAGTGAGTAAATGTAAATTGATGCCAAAATAAGATTAATGTTTGAAAAAGTTGGTAGCAATGGTATAAGGAAATGTTTTAGTAGTTTATAAAGTGGCAGGAGGACCCTAGAACCATGTTAAAGAAAATTGCAAGAGAATCGGATAATTTTTAAAGAAGCTGCACCAATGGCCTCAAGAAGGCAATACTTAAAATTGGTGGTAGCTGAAGGCTGAGAAATTATTTTGTCGTTCATGTAGTAGCTGAAGGACCTAACAAGTTGTTAGAAAAGAAAAAGCTAGTGAATTGGATTATTTTTAAGGAAGTTATAATAGGGAGATCAAAAGGTGTCAAGGAGATAATTGAGAGCAGGGTCCTAAGATGAAAACATGTTAAAAGGTCCTAGTATTTAGCTCTTTAGATCTCTAATTAGTCGAAATTAAACATATATAAATTAATCATTAGAATAAAATTTTAAATAAATGCGCAAAAAATAATACTTAAAAAGGGCCCTGAGGCCCCAATAAAAATATAAGGGGTAGCTGGAAATCCTGAAAAGTTGGTAGAAAAAAAAGCTAATGAATCAGACCATTTTTAAGGGTGCGATAATAGGGAGCCCAAAATGGGCCAACTAGAAGTTGAGAGCAGGGCCCTGAGATAAAAAACATGTTAAAAGGTTCTAGTACTTAGCACTTACTTTAGATCTTTAATTAGTCGAAATTATGCATAGGGTATAAATTAATCATTTAAATAAAAGTTTAAAGAAATGTGTAAAAAATCGGGAGAGGGATGCTTAAAAAAGGGCTCTAGTGCTCCAATAAAAATATGAGGGGGTTGACCCAGGGTCAGGAGTCCAAGACTCAATTTTAAATTTATGCATTAGGGAGTGAAATATGCATGACAGACAAACAGTTCAAGAGCCTCTGGACCAGGTCATACGGGGCAGCCAGTGTCTTAACTGAAATGTAGAATCTGGGGAATAACTAAATTGAAAAAGGGCACCAAAAACAAATATTAGATAAAAAGGTCAAGTTATTAACAATTTAGGGTACAAAAACATTCATGACCCTTTATCAGTCCCCAGGAAGCCAGGATCTTAACTGAAACATAGAAAGGGGATAACTAAATGGCGAAAAGCCCCCAAAAACGAAGAAAATCAGATAAAAAAGAGGCAAGTTATTAAATATTTAGGGCATAAGAACTTGAAGGGTTCAGGGGGCCCGGGTCTTAAAATATTAAAAATCTGACCCTCAGGTGCATCAGGAACTGGTTTAGACTATCCTCACCCAAATGTTCAGACTTCTACATGCGGTAGATTTTGCTAGCCATTGCACACACAGACACACAGAGCGAAACTTTCTTTTATTTAGAAAATCAGTAACAAAGAAAAAATTCACTTAAAATATCAGCTTTATGAAAACTGCATACCAAGTGTGAAGCCCCCAAAATCAGAGGGCTGAGATTGATGGCCCATGATTTAATTAGTTCCTCAATCTGTATAATTAAGGCTCCTGTCCCTGCCGGTGAAGACACTCATGAGCTAATGCTAATCCTATGGGGAGGGATTTTTCTAATATCTCATTTGCATTTTGACATTTTTAATTTTTTTTTTTTTTTTTTTTTTTTACATTGGATAACCAAGGTCTGTCTCTACATTGCACCCTTTTTACTTTTTTGATTTTGGTCGCAGATATTTAAGTTAGTTTCACTTTCAAAACCAGTTCTGAAAATGAAAGTGTGTCTAAAAAATATCTGCGACCAAAATCGAAAAAGGAAAAAAAGTGCGATGTAGAGAAGGATCTCAGCTATCCAATGCAAAAAAAAAAAAATATTTAAAAATGTCGAAATGCAAATGAAATATTAGAAAAATCCCGCCCCATAGGATTAGCATTAGCTCGTAAGTGTCTTCGCTGGCAGGGAGAGGAGCCTTAAATTGTCATAGAATATCTCTAACAGTGTTCCTTTCGGCTCAGAGCCAAGTTTCCTTTGAATTTCACCCTATCCGTCCACAAACAATCATAGTCCTGATAATTCATAAAGGAAAAAAAAGATAAGGAAAACTAAAACATTTCTGGTAGTAACAAATGATAGAAAAAATTATATTTATTACATGAAAATGATGTTGTAATATTAAACTGAAAAATTAAAAAAAGAACAGCAAGAAAATCCTTTTATCAAAATGTCACATTTCTCTTTGAACTCAAAAGAAGATTTGGGAGTCCTTGGGATATGGAGCCCCTTGCGATTGTGAGCCCTTAAATCCCCCCTGTGAAGGAAAGCCCTCAGATGCTCAGAGGGTTAATTTTCAGATTTAATACATATTACTTTTCAATGGAAGTATTGTAGTATTTGGGGGGGGGGGGGGGGGATACATATTTTAAAGTAATTAAAACTGCTTCATTTTTATTAATAGTTTGATTTTTTTTTATATTTTTATGTTCATTGATTATATAGTCTAAAACTTGTACATTAATTTTAAAGTATAAATTGAAAAATGAGCCGAAATTTTCTATATGCACAGTAAAAGTCTCTAGAAACCAATTTCTATTTACAAATTTTCTAGATAACAATTCATTTTTCTAAATATTATTTGGTAGGTATATAGGTTTCACGAATTTCACAATTTCTCTTCAGCAACCATTGACTATTTCGATTGTTTCCATGACTGACTGACGGAAATCATGATTTTTTTCTTCAAGAACTTGCTGAAATTACAATCTTATTCCACAATCGTTTTTCAAAATTTGCCATTTTATTACGAGATTGTTTGATGAAATTCACGATTAATTTCTGCAGTTATTTGATGAAATTTGCTATTTTTTTTTTCTGCAATCTCGACTAAATTCTCAATTCCCCCAGTTTTTTTTTTTTTTTTTTTTTTTTTTTTTTTTTAACGTTATCGCGACTAAATTTGCAATGTTTTCAAGCAATTGTTTGATGAAATTCGTAATTTTTTCCCTCAAGACATTGACGAAATTAACGATTTTATTCTGCAACCATTTCACGAAACTCCTAACTAATTCCTGCAATTGTTTGGCGAAATTCACAACTTTTTTCATGAGAGATTGCTAAAATTAGAAATTTCATTCCTCGATCGTTTGATGAAATTTGTGATTAATTTTTGCAATTGTTTGATGAAATTAGTGACCCCCCCCCCCCCCCCCCCCCCCCCGCATTGCAGATCATCACATTTTTTCTGTGGTCGGCATTTCCCCATCTTGTTTCTGTCCTCAGGCATTTTTAAAAGACTGAATTCCATACTGCGGACAGAAAACTTGTAGGCATGCAACTAACCAATTTCTAGCTTCTATCTCTGAAAAATATGAAAAATAACAGAATTGGGTATATTTGAACTCTATACTGTCAATATTAATGTCATTTGTATTAGAGATACTTTAATTTATTTTTTGTTTATTTTAAAAGTGTTTGCAAAAAAGCTTAATATCCCTTCCTTCTTTTATCAGCTGCCTCTGTAATTGCTGTAATTCTTGCACTAGTTTACAACTTAGGAATCACTAATTTATCAACAAACATCTAAATCATATTTCCACTATCTTTCATGTAATCTTATAATAATTGAGTTAGCATGGAAGTTGAAATTATGTATAGAATGACAATTATCTAACAGTTTGGGTGTTAATTTGCCAATTACTCCTCAAAAAAACTTTAAACTTATAGGTGATAACAACATACAAGACATGTCTTGTGGTTGATTAAATTAGTTGTCAAAAAAGATGACGCAAAAAAAAAAAAAAAAAAAAAAAAAAAATTGGCTGATGCAAAAACAAGCCAGATAGAAATTATTTTGTTTCTTAAATTTCAAATTTCTTCCAATCACAAAGTCCAAAAATCAGGGTTGACAAAAAAAAAAAAAAAATCCAATTTGATTTAAATCAATTTTTATCGATATATTTGTGTATGTATGTGCATGTATTTTTTTTCTCTCTGTATAGATTTACACGTTTCTATTAATTTCACTACATTTCCTAGATAAGAATTAGATACTTTAAATAAATAATAAAAAATTGTTGCAAACAAATTCAGATGATTCACTTAAAACTATATAGTTCTATTAAATTTAAGTTGTTATACTTTAGCTTAAGCATCTAATTTTTAAAAATGAAGTGATCATTTAAGAAAGAAAATAGTTTTAAAATGAGAGAGCAGTATTTTCGGGGAATGCACTATGGATATATAACATTTTTAATGCAGTTGCATTTACTTTCATAAAATAATGGTATTTTCAATTTATAACAGTTTTATTTAACGTTATTTAAAAGGTAAATTTTAATCTAACATAAACAACGACTTTAATTATAACATGAATTATGAATCCGATTTTTATTTAGCCTATAAATCAAGCTGATATAAAATAACCCTATCTAAAATGGGTAAAATCTACTATGCTTATTTCTTAACATATCAACAACTAATTCTCTCCCAAGTAAGGAATAATGTACTAAATAGGAAATTTAAAAAGAAATATTCAACTGATCAATAAATTTATTCAATAAAAGAGCAGTTTTCTATGCTTTCTGAGCAACTAATAATGACTTATTAGTATTAATCTATATAGAGTCTCACAAATTTAGGCACAAGAAAATTTCATTTACTAAACAACAATGCAAAATTATTCAAATAAAATCATATCAAAAGGAATAAATGGGTATATTATTAAAACTATTATTGATGGCAGAAAATACCATGCTTTTTCAATGATTGCATTTAGTTCTTTATTAGAATCATCAATTTCTACTTAAAAAGGCAATACTAAGAAATTTAATTATTAGCCAGTGGCTGGTAGTATCAATTTTAGCAGCGACTACTTTTATTTTAAAGTGCTAAACAAATGTGTTAAAAATTTAATTAGCATTTAGCTAAAATTAAAGTCTTAAAAAAAAAAAAAAAAAAAAAAAAAAAAAAAAAAAAAAAGTCAACATATTCCAACCAGCAAAGTAGATACATTGATGGCAAGCATAAAATTTTTTCTCTCTCCTCTGCTGACAAAGGTGGCCTCCAATAGATTTTTTTTTTCTTTTTAAGGTAGATTTCGTAAGAAATACTACCCATTCCATTCTCCCCTATGTTGGAATATCTGAAAAATGTTTGCACATCTACGCTGACTCCCAGAACCCAAAACCACCCCCAATTCAAAATTAACTTTATATATATACAGTACACTCTCTCTAATCCGCACAGGTTGGGACCAAGGATTTTGCGAATTATAGAATTTTGCAGATTATAGGTCATTTCTTTGTTTACATTGTAATATTTGGGATTTATCAACAAATATAGTAACTACATTGTAAATAAATAACACAGAAATGAAAGAAATTGCTTTTTTTTTATATAGAAAAAACTATATTCAAACTATATTAGAAACACATTTAAATGATATAATAATACAAAATTAATAGAAACATTTCTACTTATTTTTAAATCTCAAACATTGCTGTGATAATGGCTTGCTTTATAGCTTTTAATTTATACTCTGCAATTTAATCTCGAAACCTTTAAAAAAAGTCAGGATATCTTGATCAATAACAAAAGTTTGTTTTTCTAAAAAAAAATTAAGATATTTATCCAAAAGAGCTAGCTGCTCTTCAAAAGCAATTTTACCTTTTATATAGCCCACAAATATGTTCAGAATGTAGCAGTCTAATAGTTATTTACAAGATACAAATGAATGCAGAAATGAATTAAATTTTTTAGTGCATTTAAAATTAATTAAAATTCGTAATAAATTCATCAGGTCAACTTTTATTACAGTCAAAAAGTGCATTATCTTGCATAAAAAAAGATTTTAATTCTTTGTTTACATGTTTGTTTACGTCTGAAATATAGTGCGGATTATAGAGTTGCGGATTAGAGGGAGTGGACTGTGTATATATATATATATATATATAATTAATGAAAAAATTATTGTATAACTGGCACTAATAGCAGCTCATATCAAATGCAACAAAGATATATTTCATAACTTTAAAATGCAAAAACACCATAACTCAGAAAAGAAGGTGTATATCTGCAATATTCGTAGGTGCCAACCTCCAACTAATCTTCCGTTATATTTGAGTTAATTTGACCCTGATTCAGTACGTTTCAAACCAGAAATTTTAAGAAATGAAATTAAATATGTTCCACGTAGAAACATGGAATTAAATAAGCATTCAAGAAAAAAAATTCTGGTTCGAAATGTTGTTAACCTGAGTCAAATTAATCCAGATATTATGGAAGATTAGTGGGAGGTTGGCAGCTATGAATATTTAACTATAATAAAATAAAAAAATTTAAAAAAAACTAAAAGACAGGTAAAAAACAAAAACACAGGCAAATATATATCTGTACATATATATATAGATCTATCTATATATCTACTACACATACTTTTTTATGGATAGGATAACTTCCATAATTCTGCACAAATCTCTTCCAAACTGACACAAAAAATAGAGAGGCAGAAAATATGTGTCATGTTCGTTAACGGGCAAAATCAAACCAAGGGGATAGAAATGAGGAAGGTTTTTGTGAAAACAGAAAAAACCCTATAACTTCTTAATTATGATACATATATCAGTTTATAGGGTACTACTTAGTTATCCCGTTGACCAAAAATCTATTGCCAAACTATTAGATTAAATGCCAATAATGGTTGATTGTAAATGTCACATTAACTTGACTTTAACCAAGTTACATATGTTTACGTCATCAAGTGATTTTTATTTTGACGTTTTATTTGTATTTTTATTAATGTTATACTAATTTATTTGTTCGTTCATTATTTGAAATAAAAATTCTGTCAATTTGTATAATTTGGTGAAATTGGTCGACAGGATAACTAAGTAGTACCGTTTATAGTTATTACTTCTATGAGAAGGGCCAAAAATTTATGTATGACAGATTTTTGATATCTTTAAAAATGCACTCAAGGAGTGAAAAAAATAGGGTTTTAGGAAGAAAAAAAATTCATAACTTCATCAATTCACAAGATATCAAAATCCACTTAAATTTATTATAAATATTCTTAATCTTATCTACAATTTTTATATTGACAAGTTTTTGATAGGATCAACAGCAAAAAGGGGGTAAAGAAGAAAAAGAATCATAACTTCATTAAATCACATGATATCAAATTCACTTTAATATAAATCTTCTTAATATTATCTACATCTTTTATACTGACAAGTTTTTGATAGGACCACCTCTTTTCTTAGGGCAAAAAAAAAAAAAAATTACAATAAAATAAAAATAATACAATAGAATCCTCAAATCCTAAACCCTAAAATCTGCAAACATCTAAAATCCGCACATTATCACAGATGTAAACCAGTTCAAATGTAGGGGTAAAATTACAGAATTTTTTAGTTTCATAGCATTCCATATGTATTTTAATATGTAATTTTCAATAATATGACTGGACTCGTTTTTCATGAAAAAAGTATAAATTTATAAAAATCAATATATTGCTGATATTGGTAATCACAATAATTTTACCAAATATATTTATGCATTAATCAAGCTTTTTCGGCTAGTAAGGCTCGCTAAACCTCACATAAAACTTCCTCACTGTATGATTTTAATGTGAATTAATAGGGTACCTTTATGAGGAAAGTTTAATTGAATAATTCAAGGCTGAATCCATATCAACTCAGGCAGGGGGAGTTACCTTCATAGTCTCAGAAGTTTTTGAATTGAACATATGTTAAAATGTAAGAAAAAGTAAGATACTTGTATATTTTCATTTTGCCCAAAAAAATTCCTGGCCCGAGATACAGGCCACCAAAGATGACATCCCCGGCATCCTTTCTCATTCGCGAATTTCGATAAAAATTTTAAAGTGCTCTATATCTAGAACAGTGCAAGATATTTTGTTGTGGTTTATTTTATTTTAAAGATAATATTCTTCTGTTTAAAATGATATACCGAATTTTGAAAAATGTATTCAACTTTTCTTGTGGCAGCCTTTTGAAAAAAAAAAATTTTTTTTCAAAAAAAAATTTTTTTTTTTGGAAATGCCAATCCCAAAAATTTTGATTATTTTGCTGTTGATCAATACCATTGGGAACTACCTTCACTGTAAAGGAGAACTTCCACTTTTGAGTTTAACAAATTTTAGAAATGTTTAAAAAATTCAGAGAAGTTTACAGGAACTGTATATATACAGTTCCAGTAAAAGTCACTGAATTTTTGCTTATTTGTATCATATTTGTAAGGATAAGCCTACTATATATCTTAAACAAGTTAGAAATTGCAATATCAAACGTGGCAAATGAGGTGCGTGCGTACTATAACTAGTTTTATAAATATTCAGATCTTTGTGCAATAAGTTACACTCTTGGGCAAAAAGGGCATGAATACAAAATTTACTGTAATTCCATATATTAAATTCAGTAATACGGAAGTAATATGAATTCATCTTAAAAGGACTTAATCGCCATTGCAACCTAGAATCATTACCTATCATGGTATATCATTGAATCAATTATGTATTATGGAATTTTTAAATTGAATGAAGAAAACTTTTATTAATGTCTTTTATGTTTTAATTTCATTTTCATAGCATTTGAAGTGATACATACTTTATTTTCAATACCGAACATAGTAAAACAATCTCAATAACATATATTGTTTCGATTTGTAACCACTAAAATATGTTACTTCAGCCGTGGGGGAACACGCCCCTCCCCCCCTGACATTAGGAAAAAAAATAATTTTTCTCTCCAATTTTAGTATAAAATTAATTTATATTAAGATTCGTTAAAAAAGAAAATTGTCAGATATATTACCAGGGGTAATTGATTCTGTTCTGAATTTCCTGGAAATTAAAAAAAAAATTGGTCTTCAGCCCGAAAATTTGGACATAAAAAATATCGGAATTTCGACAAATGGTCGCCGAAAAAAAATCAATTACGTCAATCGTCCGCAGAAAAAATCGCCAATTTCGCCAAAGGACTGCGGAAAAAACACGAATTTTGTCAAAGGATAGCGAAGAAAAGCACATTCCATCAAAGGTTCGCGAAAAAAAAAAAAAAACGCAAATTTCGTCAAAGGATTGCGTCTAAACGCAAATTTCGTCAAAGAGTCGTGGAAAAAACGCGAATTTTGTCAAAGGATCGCAGAATAAACGTGAATTTTGTCAAAGAATCGCAGAAAAACGCTAATTTTGTCAAAGAATCGTGAAAAAAAAAAAAAAAAACGCTAATTAGATCAAAGAATCGCAGAAAAAACGAGAATTTCATAAAAGAATGCGAAATTCTTTCAAAGAATCGCGGAAAAAATAAAAATTTCACCAAATGATCGCAAAAAAACGCTAATTTCGTCAAATGATCGTAGAAAAAAATACAGCAATTTTGTCAAAGAATCGCGGAAAAAACGTGAATTTTGACAAAGGATCCCGAAAAAAACTGAAATTTTGTCAAAGAATCCCGGAAAAAACGAGAATTTCGTCATATGGTCGCGAAAAAGCGCTAATTTCGTCAAATGATCGTAGAAAAAATATGCAAATTTTTCAAAGAATCGCGGAAAAAACGAGAATTTCGTCAAATGACCGTGAAAAAACGCTAATTTCGTCAAATGATCGTAGAAAAAATGCACAACTTTTTTCAAAGAATCGCGAAAAAACTCAAATTTAGTCAAAGAATCGCTGAAAAAACAAATTTCGTCAAATGATCGTGGAAAAAACGTGAAATTCGGGAGGACCCGAAATCCGGAATATTCCAAAATCCGGAAAGCCTTCGGTCCCGAGGATTCCGGATAATAGGTCCTGCACTGTAGTACATCATCTGTGTGCAATATTACCGCTGAAAAAAAAAATGGCTTGAGCCTGCGCTTTTGGTCCAAAAGTCGAAATTTTGGGTAAAATTTGACATTTTTTCAAATAAATTAAAAAGCTCCTATAGAGCTGGCTATTATTTAAAAGTGTTATTTAAACTTTTATTATTAATGACTAAACATATTTAAACGATATCTTTGTTCTGTATAACGGGAGCAAAACAGACAACTTTTGGTAAAAAAAGGCGTTTCCACTCTGTTGTGTCATACAACTAATTGTTGTTTGGTATATGCTTTCAAATCTACCCAGGAGGTATCACGTGGAGGCGGCACAAAAGTGCATAGCTCGACCACCCTTCCATCTGAGCACAACGTTTTATTTATATATTGAATTGTGATTTTTTATCAAAGACTGGCATAAGTTTTCTATGTATCAACCTAGTTCCTCTCATCTCTGTATCCACAGACGTTGGGTGATGCTGCTGTAACACTCCTTCACGTATATTTCTACTGCTTGTGTACGATAATATAAACAGAATAATACAGTGGAATTAATGGAATCTATTCAGACGTCTAGTATCTACACCAAAATTGCATCCAGTTACTGCATAGTGATTGGGAGTTCTGTTCCAACAACATTTAGGTTCTTCATCTTTGAGTGCCATCATTTACTCTACCTCTTGCATTTTTTATATGCTGATAAGCTATTGTTTAATGTGATGGCGATCGTCATCAAAATTGCAATAAGAATTTGCTCTCGATGTGAGAAAACATTGTCCTAAATAATTTTTTTAGTATTTGTTTTTTGCTGTTTTCTGTGATGTTTATTAGCCGAGTAATTTCCCATAAGTTTTCAGACCAATTTTTTAGATGTGGATTAATTTATTTATTAACCATCCTGAGGCAAGAACTTTGATTACATACTTTGTGAGTGAAACAGACTCTGATGATCAATCAGTGCATATATAATGGCGAATAATTTTACGTGCCTTTGTGAGCGATCATGCGTAGGACAAGTTTCTTGGATTCCTATTCGCTAGTTCTTCTGAGCAATATCTTGATGAAATAATTTTGCAAATGTCTAGCAGGTATGTGCTGAATATTCTTTTCTCGAATACAGGAAATAACGTTTGAAAATTACTCTCTATGGCTTTAAAAATTGAAATAAGAAGGGAATACGCACGTGGAGAAAGATTTTTCCTATTGGTCTGGCGAATCCCTGTGGGTTAGAATCTAATTTTGGCCAACGACCTTGTCTAATAAATGATGCAGAGGAAATTCGCTGGACTTGGAAGTGGCATATGATCAATTGTAATGGTTCATTCTAAACATGTCCCTCGTAGAATGGATGACAACGACTAACAGAATTATCCGCTTTTGATGGGCACTCACTGCCTATCAGAGTCTCTACGTTCACTCAAAAAGTACTATGTTATCCAAGTTTGGCCCCAGGATAGTTTACAATCAAATGTAAACCACAGCTAAAGAAGGGATTTAAAAACTCATGGGAAATTACTTGGCAACTAAACAACACACAAAGAATAAAACAACTACTAAAAAAAGGTTATTTAGGACAATGGCTGCTTTGCATACGCAAAGGAAATCCTTATTTCAATGCTCTCTGACGATTGCCATCATATTAAACAGCTAGCTGCTCAGCACATAATAGTTGAAAGATAAGAGTAAATGATGACATACGCAAATCTGAAATATCGACAATCAACCTTGAAGCGGATAATTATATATATCTAATTCGTTGGAAAAGTGTTGTTGTAACAGAACCTCTAATCAATATGCATTTATCGGGTGCAATCTTGGTGAAGATAATAGACGGCTGAATAGACTACATTAATATCATCCGCACTGAATTACACTGTTTGTCTTCTCTTACACAAACAGTAGAAAAATACGTAAAGGAGATCACAGCAGCAACATCCAAAGTCTGTGGATTCAAAGAAGAAATGTACTAGGTTGATAAATAGAAAACTCATGTCAGTCTTTGATTAAAAAAAAAATCCCAATTCAATGTGTAAATAAAACATTGAGTTCAGATGGTAGGGTGGTTCGAGCTATGCACTGTTGTGACATGACATGTAGTCACCTCCACGTGGTACCTCCTGTGTAGTTTTGAAAGCAACTAGATAAGAGCTGTATTTTAAAGAACAATTAGTTGTATGACACAACAGAGTGGCAACGCCTTCTTTTCGCCAAAAGCTTTCAGTTTTGTTCCAGTTATACAGAACAAAGATATCTTTTTATCGTTTAAATATGTTAAGTCATTAATAATAAAGGTTTAAATAATAGCCAGCTCTATAAGATGTTTTTAATTTTTTTTTTTTTTAAATGTCAAATTTTACCCAAAATTTCGACTTTTGGACCAAAAGCGCAGACTCAAGCCATTTTTTTTTCAGCGGTAATATTTCACGCAGATGATGTACTAGTATAAAGGCAACTTTTGGCACCTACCCATTTTTCATTTTAAAAAATTCATTTTTTTCGCTCCACCCTAATCTACAGCCTTTATACACACAATGTAATATGGAAATATTTAATTAAACTTAAAAACTCATATCGCAACTAAAAATGCACCTCTAGCAATCATTGCTAATGTACAGTATTTCCAATAAGGTAAAGTATCCGAAATCTTTTGTGTGTCCCTGTAAAAACTATGCACTTTCTATGACACAGGAAGTAATTTTTTGTAAACCTCTGCAATAAAGTATGTATCACTTCAAATGCTATGAAAATCAAATTAAAACATAAAAGACATTAATAAAAGTTTTCTTCATTCTATTTAAAAATCCTATAATACATAATTGATTCAATGATATACCATGATAGGCAATGATTCTAGGTTGCCATGGCGATTAAGTCCTTTTAAGATGGATTCATATTACTTCCGTATTACTGAATTTAATATATGGAATTATAGTAAATTTTGTATTCATGCCTTTTTGCCCAAGAGTAACACTTATTGCACCAAGATCTGAATATTTATAAAACTAGTTAATACTATGCACGCACCTCATTTGCCACATTTGATATTGCAATTTCTAACTTGTTTAGGATATATAGTAGGCTTATCCTTACAAATATGATACAAATAAGCAAAAATTCAGTGACTTTTACTGGAACTGTATATATACAGTTCCTGTAAAATTCTCTGAATTTTTTAAATGTTTCTAAAATTTGTTAAACTCAAAAGTGGAAGTTCTCCTTTACAGTGAAGATAGTTCCCAATGGTATTGATCAACAGCAAAAAAAATCAATTTTTAGGATTGGTATTTTTGAAAAAAAATTTTTTTTTTTTCCCCCGAAAGGTTGCCACAAGAAAAGTTGAATACATTTTTTAAAATTGGGTATATCATTTTAAACAGAAGAATATTATCTTTAAAAAAAAAAACCGCAACAAAATATCTTGCACCGTTCTAGAGATAGAGCACTTTAAATTTTTTTTCGAAAATGGCGAATTGGAAATGGTACCCGGGATGCCATCTTTGGCGGCCTGCATCTCGGGCCAGGAATTTTTTTGGGCAAAACCAAAATATACAAGTATCTTATTTTTTATTGAATTTTAACATATGTTCAATTCAAAAACTTTTGAGACTATGAAGGTAAGATTTTTTCTTTGGCTGCCTGAATTGACATGGATCATACCTCAAAGAAGTTGCATCACATTTATCATGCATATTTAAAATGTTGAATGCCATATCATTCGCTGGTGACTGACACTGATCTTTAGGTTTATGTCGTATCAGTCATCGGTGACTGACACTTATCGATTCTGTAACGGGAGTCTTATTTCATGGCCTAAACGGAAAGACAGACAAAATACACTTTGCATTCAACGTGTTAATTATACATAAATGTTTACATGTCCTTAACTTTTAATAATTTAATCCTTTTTAAAATTATCTTACTTTTTATCATTTTAGTTTATTACTTAATTATTTTAATATTTTACAATATTGCAAATATTCATTATAATTTTTCATGCATTATTACATTCAAACTACTGTTTAAAAAGTGTAAATAAAGTAATGACCAGAAATAACCAATAACCAATGCATAACCACCTTAAATAATCAATGGAACTGTAATATTTATTGCTATACTGCTCTGAGGAAACGGTTGAAAGTAATCCAAAATTCTTATATACAGGGTGTCCAGGCTTAAAGTATCAAAAAATTATGGCTTATTTTTATGGAACTACCCATTACTTTAAAATATATATATATATTTAAATAAAAATAGCATATCACAAAACTTTAATATCAATAGACTTTGATGTGCATACCTTTGGTAGCTCGACAAACTTCTAAACGGCAATCCAGTTTTCCCCAAATGTTTCATAGCATATCAGGAGTTATTAGACAAATTACTTCAATGATACGCTTCCCCCCCCCCCCTCCCCACTCATCCAGTGTTTTAGTTTTTTGTTTTGTTCAATGTTTTAAAATATTGAAGGGGTATCCACCGAGGTGAAGTCTATTATATTCTAACTAGTATATAATCCCTGTCAAAAATGACGGAAAGTGAATGATAAATCTTCAAAACAATAGTTTTTAAAAATATTTTTCCGACTTAAAAAATGCCTCATGCATATATTCATTTTATTTGCAATGTTTTCAAATCTGATAAAATGCATCATAAAAGAAAGTATGATTACAACAGAAAGTTGATGCCAAAAGAATTAGCAAGAAACATAAGCTCCTAATTTATTGGGAATTAAAACAGCCTTCAGAGGTGCTGCTCCCAGCCTTCGGTACAGAAAAAATTGTCCCTTTAATTTCCCTTTAAATAATGCTAAAGTGCCATTGAAATAATTCTTTATTGTAAATGCATGTGAAAGTTTTAGTATTCAAATTCAGACAATTTTTACTGTCATATAAGACAGAAAACAAATGTCACAGGAAATCTGAAATTGTGCAAAAGAATAATCATCTGAATAAATTAAAAATACATGTAATGCAATGTGCTTGCATGGACCTTCTTAGAGCGAAATTTATATCTTTTCTTTACCAGATGGCGATAGTTATCCATTATTTTTAATTTAGAACTTGTTGTTGATGATTTGGCCCTTAAATTTAGAACTTAATTGGATAGTTTTTGAAGGTTTTAAACAAAGTTAAAATAGTTAAAGGTTTTAATATACTTTTACAAATATTTTAAGACCAGCATTGGTGTTAACCTGTATATATATATATTTTTTTAATGAAGCATTCAAAAAGTCATTCATTTGTTTGTAGATTTGCTGGAATTTGAATCTGAATGGCAACAGTATCGTTTGTTTAGATCCAATTTCTATGTTTATAATAGCTTAATTGTAATTTAGAAAATAATACATCATAAATGGATATGATACACATGTTTTATGTGAAAATATGCTGAACAGACATGATTTCAAGTAGAAAAAAATTATCATTTAGCTGTCATGTTAGGATATGCTTTTCATTAAGCCTAATATGGTGTTTAGCTACAGTCGATTCGCAGGCCAGAGTGGTTCATACTGGCATGGTTACCTACAGTTTCCTGCACTCAGATTTTATTATAAGTAATTGGGTAGATCCGTAATAAAAAGCCATAACTTTTGGATACTTATAGCCCGGACACCCTGTATTATAGATGTGAAAGTGTGTGTGAAGTCAACTCTAAACAGATGAATTAATGCTTTTGTATCTTTGCATACAGATAGATTACAAAGGAGAAATAAACATAGGCTCTGTTTTATTTATTTTACTCAAATATTTTTCTTACTAATTCAAAATTTAATTATTTTTCATACAGAATCAACTTGCATTTTTCTGATAAAATTTAATTGTCTTTCTCTCTTGCTGTCAAAAGAGTTAAAACCTGGAATAACATTTTCTCCTCAATAATTAATTTTTAATTGAAAGATTTTTATGTGAAAAAAGGAAAATGAAATAAAATTGCAATATATATATATATATGGATTTGACGTCATATTGAAAAAAAAAACGAAAAAGTTCAAGTATTTCATTATAATACGAAGTGGATGAATATGAGTAAGCAAGCAAATATCATGCCACATAGAAAATAAAATGGATATGCTTTGATATTGAAATAAAATGGTCTTTAGTTATGGTATTATTTTCTTTCTTTCTTTTTAGAGTTTCCTTCATCTCACTCCTCTGTCCGTCTGTTACAGAGCCCGTTCTCAGAAACTATGTTGGAGACTAGAAATTTTGCATACTTATAGCTGAAGACTTCACATTAAATGACAAATCATAAAATTTTGAATAAGTCATAATTAACGGTCATTATTAATTAAAAAACCCCAATTACAAGATCGGAAAGGCATTCATAATTCAACAAAAGCATGGTTTTTTTTTTTGAAAATTACAAAAACGATCTCTTCCATCGATTAAAAACAGGAGTCATTTTAATGGCAGATAAGGACCAGCGATTTCTTTAGGGCCAGACTATTTTTTTTCCGCGCATCCCAGAAATTCAAAATTAATACCACAAAAATGAAAAGAAATTCAGCTTACAGAAATTCTAAAAATTCTCATTCGTACCATAAAAACTCAAAAATTCGTTAAAAATAGCGAAAAAAAAAATCTTATTTTCGATCATTTGTGAAGGTGACAGATGTCTGATGACATTGAATTTTCAGTGATAGAGAGAGAATATAAAACAGGTGCATCTTGTGGTCAAAAAAGAACTCTGAATTTTTTATACAGGACCAAGATTTTTTTAAATATCAATTATTGAGTTATGATTTTTACGTCATCAGACGTGAAATTTCCTTCTCTTTCAGAATTGTCTTTATTTTTTAATTTCGACTATTGGAAGCAAAGATAATTTTTTGGTAACTAATTCCAGAATTGCATTTTTTGCATGGAAGGCCACATGATACAGAAAGGAAAAGAGATAAATTTTTATATTAGGGTTTGATAGTCACAGTACAAAATTTTTTAACTATTGATTTTACAAATTTGGTTCTTTCGCATCTTCTTTTGTCTTTTCACATTTTTTCATACACTGATTCATAAAATCTAAATCTTAAAAAAAATCTGACCACAACTTTCCAGTTTATGAAAAAATAGATTTTTGAATTTATGAAAGAGATGCTTTTTCGCAAAGGCAATTGACGAAAATTTGTTAAAATTAGGAAAACTAAAGAATTGGCCGCTTTTAAAGCATTGTTCAAAATGGTGACATTTTTAAAAATACAACATAAATTTTACTTGCTCAATATAAAAATTTGATAAGTGCTCATACCACTATTTTCGAATAGTAATTTCAGCAAATAACTTAAATTCTTGCTTGAGACCATTTTTAAACTGTAACTCTACCACTTTGCATGCAGTTTTTTGACAGCGTGATGAGATAAATATTACTTATTCAATATAAGAAATTTCATAAGTGCTGCTACCACTATTTTCGAATAGTAAATTCAGCAAATATCTTAAATTGTTGTTTATGACTGTCACCCTCTCGACTAATGTATCTACAGATAAGTTTTTTAACGGAGTTTCATTCAGATACAGTTTTGTTAAGAATAGAGTGCACTCCCTGGTGATACAATGTGGAACTAAAAGAACATGATTTTATTTAAATTAGGAAATCTAACGTGGCGATCTGTTTGAAACTTTAAGATAGTTTATAACCTATAATAAAAAGTTTAAAAAAGAATGGCGTGAGAAATTCTGAGGATAGGGGGGGGGGGGGGGATAATTTTTTTTTAACCTTAGCATTTACCATTTTGTGCGATTTTTAAGGATTTAATAATTATAAATTTGGCTTTATCAATTAAAGAATAAAGTATTTTGAAAGGAATATTAAATGAAACCCTCTGTGCAATCCGGATCCCACTTATCCACTTGTTTTCTTTCTTTCTTCTTTTTGTATTTTACACAAAATGAGTATTTTAAATTAAAATTCTGTATTTTAAATCAAATGAAACCAGGTGTATAGTGGAGAGTATAGAGTTATACACCTTCTGTATTCTATTAAAAAGCTCTGTATACCCTCTGTTTCTCAAATAAAGATACAGCATATATTCTAGCCATAAACACTCATGACTTAGCATATTATATACCCTCTGGTATTTTTATGACAACAACACTGAATGAATCCAATACTAGTGATGGCAATAACATTTGGCAGTTTATCATCTGTGTATGCCTAACATAAAGCTAGCATTTTTTATTTATATTTTAAAAAAGTTTGAAAATAAAATGAATTGCAAATGTGATAATATACATGGCAAAATTATCCATGGCAAGAATGATGTCATGGCTAGCGGAAATAGTTATTTTCACTCTTAGAAACTAAAAAAAAAATTAACTATTGCCTAAATAACAATTTTTAACAAGAGTTTATTCTTAAAAGCCGTTCAATTTCAGAAAATTTTAATAAAAATTGCTTTATTTTTTAAAAGATAATTGAATTTTTGTTCATAAAATCTAAAGATTTGGTACGATTGCATCAAAAGTAACACCCTTTTCTATCTGTCAGTATTGAAATTAAGGCCCAAGGGCTGGTATGATCAAGACACATTTGTAAATCATGGTTTGGTGACCGCATTTTAATTCCACATTTCTGTTACCTTTAAAATAGTCACTACGCTCTACAATAACACGGAAAGCAGACTTCCTATTATGAGATGTTGGATCCAGCAGTCCACCCATGAATACAACGGCCAAAGCATTTCGGAGGAAAATTTTTGGCCTCCCATCGAGTAGTATGGGATGGATATTTTCAATTTGGGTTTTCTTTAAAATACATAATAGATTTGCTACAATTTTCACTGACGTATATATTTTATATAAAAACACATAAATCTTATTTTAAAATTCAATGCAAAATTTTTTATTTGATATTAGTTAAAAACAGAATTTCAGGTAACCTAAAATTTTTTTTTGTTAAGTATTATTCTCAGTCTAGGTATTGCTCATAATAATACCAAAAACATGTAGAAATAACCAAAATGGATAAAAAGGTCTACAAAAAAGTTTTAAAAATGATTCTAATATTAAGAAAAGTACAGAATTTATTACTTGTGTGCAAAATATGATGTAATTGTGGCAGAAAGTGGACCAGTGAGTTACCTTTGTTTACTATTTTTACTGAGCTTCATAATAGTACAAACTTAATTGCAACTTTTATTTATTTATTTTTTTTTTTATAAAGGATTTTTTGTAAAGTCTTATGTCATAGCTTTCAAAGCAATGTTAAATAAATTTACTATGTTTTAAAAAACTTAAATTGATCAAAATGCATATCAAATGTGTCGAAAAATTCACAAAGTGCAAGAAGAAAGAAGAAAAGAGGACCAATGAAGCTTTTACTCAAATCAGTGTTGCCAGATTGGGGAGTTTTTTTAAAATTCAGATTATTTGACTGTCACCACTTTTTTTAAATAGTATAATTTGCCTTATTTTTCAGAATTTATTATCTGTTTTTAGATAGGCCGAATATTTCTATTTAAAAAAAACGGGGACGATCAACAATCAGAGGACAAAAAAGTCCCCAATCTGGCAACACTGACTCAAATCGAACTGCCTAAAATTGAATAAACTGATTGTGTCAATTCCTAATATTATAAATATGAAATGTATATAGTAGAACATTTTTCATATATAGCTAGAAAATAGCTACATGACTTAAAACTACACTGTGTCGTTACACGACTACACTGTGTTGTAGAATTCTTTAAATGTTTTCATTTTATGAAGGACAGATCATTTTTGCAAATGTTTATATTATGTGACAGAAAATTTCACATTTTAAGATTAAGGCCTTTATGACAAAGAAATAACATATTGTCTTCTATAAAATGTAATAAAAAGTTGGTTAATTATATGTTTTTAGTTATAAGGAGTGAAATGTTTTTCTTAATGCTTTTTTTTCTTTTAATGTTATGTGAATGATGTCATAGGTAACAGCTAATTTGTTCATATTTGTGTGTTGTACATTTTGCATTAACATTTGACAGCAGAGTTCATTCTAGGCGTTTTTCGCGAGGGCATGCCTGCCCTTCTTTACAAAATTTGACGCCCTGATGCCCCCACTGTCCAAAAGCCCCGCCCCATGAGCCCTATCACTCCGAAAATCGACCGAGGGAAAAATAGTGCCCTTTAAGTTAATTTCATCGCTTATTTCAAGCAAACTCTAAAAGTAAAAAAAAAAAAAAACCCCGGAAAGGTCCTTTGATGAAATTGGCGTTTTTTCGCGATTCTCTGAAGAAATTTTTGTTTGGATGTTTTTTTTTGGCTAACATTTCTCAAAATTTGCGATATAGTTTATGTCCAAATTTTCCGGAAAAGAATCACCCCTGCACTGCAAAGTGTCATGGATGGGGTAAAGGGGTGGTAGCAAAGACTTTTTAGGGGTTAGTGTCAGAGGTGGAGGGGGGGGGGGGAGTTATTAGTTGATTATTTATCATTACATTAATGTGCCCCTTTTTTTCTCCAAAGTGCCCTTTTATGGCAAAGTGCACCCTGCCTGCCCCTGATCCTAGAATGAACTCCGTTTGAGAGTGTTTGCATATAACAACAAAAAAAAGTCATTTTTAAATAAATGCTGACAGAACTATACTATATTACATTTCATTCCGAATACATTTTGAATATTTAACGTGAAATTATTCCACACATTTCTTTCCAACTTATATTTGTGTGTGCCTAAAACTTTGAGGCAGACTGTAAAATCATTTTAATTTTAGCATGATTGGGTTCTCTTTTAATTTTTGTGCACACACATTTGTATGTATCAAGTAATAATTTTAATAAATTATTCTCATTACTAGCAGACCCGCCCGGCGCCCGTAAATAATAACTTTAAATGAAATTCAAGTTCGTATGATTTTATATCTTTTAAAATTATTTTAAATGAACCTAATTTCGGAGGCCCTCATTGCCTTCCACAGTATCGAGAGTGTTCCCAACAAACTTCTTTCTGAATGAATCTGTAACCCGGGCCCCCGTTACCTAAGGC
Organism: Maratus speciosus; assembly: GCA_963932465.1. Lineage (NCBI taxonomy): Eukaryota > Metazoa > Arthropoda > Arachnida > Araneae > Salticidae > Maratus > Maratus speciosus. The sequence goes on from OZ010796.1 coordinate 487,133,342, forward strand.
AACATGTACCGGAAGTGCTCCACACATTCCGGAGACAATCGAGAACCAATTGAGTGAGCCAAACCTCGTAGTAATGAAACCAAAAGATCCAAAAAAAAAAAAAGAATGCATCATTAATTTTTAAAAATGTTGGTAACTGAAGTCTAAGGTAAAATCTCATAATACAAAAAGTAGCCGAATTGTAATCTAAGTTGAATGAAGCAAATCTTGTTGAAATTGGGTCCTTAGAATCAGAGGAAAGAATATGCCCCCTCCCCTTGTAAATTTCACTAATTACTTTTAACATTAACACAATATTTAATAAATTGATGAAATATCTTATCTAAAGTTAACTTTAAAGTAACAGGATTTTTAATTTACTGCTGTAGTTTGTAAACGTAAGTTGATGCTGAAAAAGGAGATTAGTGTTTGAAATAAGTGGTAGCTGAGATATAAAGAAAGACTGGGTCCTAGGGGCCAAGGTCTTAACTGGAATGCAATTGGGTAGAAGAAAATTTTTTAGTAGTTTCAAAGTAGCTGGAGGACGCTGAAACTATGTTAAAGAAAATTGTAATAGAATCGGATAGTTTTTAAAGAAGCTGAAACAAAGGCCCCAAGAAGGAGTTAATATTCAAAACTGATGATAGCTGAAGTCTGGGAAATTTTCCTGTTATTCATATAGTAGCAGAAGGACTTAAGTTAAAAAAAGGCTAGTGCCAGGCCATTTTTTAAGAGACTTATAACAAAGGGCCCAAAGAGGGCCAAATGATAGTAAAGTGCAGAGCCCTAGCATGAAAACATGTTAAAAGGTCTGTTCTTAGCATTTTGGATCTTCAGTTAGTCAAAATTAAGCATAGGGAATGAATTAATAGAATAAAATTTTAAAGAAATGCACAAAAATTGGGGAGGAAATGCTTCAAAACAGGGCCCTAGGGACCAGTAAAAATTAGAGGGTGTTGTTCCGGGGTGAAGAGTGTAAGACTCAACTTTAAAATTTTGCATTGAGAATGCGAGGAAAATATATGGCGAAAAATGCATGCCGCACAAAAAGTGCAAGGGCCCCAGACCGGGCTCCATGGACCCCTATGGTGCCCCAGGATTTTAACTGAAATAAGGAAACAGGAGAATAACTAAATGGAAAAAGGTTTCCAAAAATGAAGATTGGATTAAGAGAAGGCAATTTATTAACAATTTATAGTGCAAAAACTTTAAGGAGCACTGTACCGGCCCCAAGAGACCAAGGACTTATGTGGTATGCAGTTGCATATAAAGATATCTTTCAGTAGTTTTTAAAGTAGTCAGAATATGCTAGAAATATGTTAAAGAAAATTGCAAGCAATTCCAATCATTTTTAAAGAAACTGCACCAAGTGTCCCCTTGAAGGCGATTAATATTCAAAATTGGTGGTAACTGAAGTCTTGATTTTTTTTGTATCGTTCATGTAGTTTCTGGAGAACATAAGAAGTTATTAGGTAAAAAAAAAAGCTAGTGAATCTGATCATTTTTAAGGGAGCTATAATACAAATGAGTCCAAAAGGGTCCAACTGATAGTTGAGAGCAGGGCCCTAACATGAAAACATGTTAAAATGTTTTAGTACTTAGTGTTTTAGATCTTCGAGTAATCAAAATTAAATTAATCGGAGGACGCTAGAACTATGTTACAGAAAATTGAAATAAATTCTGATAATTTTTAAAGAAGCTGCAACAAGGACCCCAAGAAGGGGTTTAATATTCAAAATTGGTGGTAGCTGAAGCCTAAGAAATTTTTTTTATCGTTCATGCAGTAGATGGAAGGCCTAAGAAGTTGTTAGGAAAAAAAAATAAGAAAGCTAGTGAATCAAACCATTTTTAATGATGCTATAGGGGGGCTGTCAGTATAAGGGGGGGGGGGGCTATAACTATCAGTGGGTCCCTTTTGGGGCCCACTGACAGTTAAAAACAGGGCAAAACAGGGCATTAACATAAAAACATGTTAAAATGGTCTTAGTACTTAGCGCGTTAGATCTTCAATTAGTCAAAATTAAGCATAGGGTACGAATTATTCATTGGAATAATATTTTAAAGAAATACTAAAAAAATTGGATAAATATTTAAAAAAGGGCCTTAGTGCCCCAATGAAAATATGAGGCTGTTGATCCAGGAGGAAGAGTCCAAGATTCAACTTTAAAATTATGTACTGAGAAGGTGAGAAAATTAGGGGGTGAAAAATTCTTTGTGCACAAAAAGTTCAAGAGGCTGTGGGTCAGGCCCTATGGCACCCCAAGGGCCCCAGGATCTAAATTGGAATGTAAAAACATGAGACTAACTAAATTGGAAAAGAATCTCAAAAATGCAAATCGGATTAAAAAGAAGCAATTTATTAACCTTTTATTTGCACAGAAACTTCAAGGGGCCCTGTATCAGGCCCCAGGATTCTATATGATGAGTAGAAAGGTGAGAATTACTAAATGGAGGAAGGGCCCTTAAAATGAAGAAGATTGGATAAAAAGAGGGCAAGTTATTAACAATTTAATGCATAAAATTTGCACGGGGCCCTGCCCCTTAAAATAATTAAAAATCTGAGCCTCAGGACCTGTCTTGGACTATCCACACCTAAATTTTCAGACTTCTACATGCGGTAGATTTTGCTAGCCACCGGCAGACAGAGCAATTTGTTCTTTTATTAGTACAGATATACTGGTAAATGTATACTTGAATGAATATTGTTTCTTTGTTATCTTGTAATTATATTAATGCATTAAATTGCAGAAAAACAATGCAGCATAACGTTTATTTTAGACCCAAAAGCTTAAAAAGAAATACTGCGGTTAAAAAAAGAAAAAAAATTCTAAAATATAAAGGACAAAATCAGCACTAGCCACAGACTGAATGGGGCCACTGAATGAAGAAAAAGTGGCTATTGAAAAATTGTCATCCTTACGGCCTCTTTCCTACAAGGAGAGAATAGAACTTTCTTGCATTCCATTAAAGATTCTACTTTTTTTTTGTTTGATATATGTTTATAATGATACATTTATTTGGGCTATTCAATTTTAGATTAATACAAAAGAAAAATTTAAAAAAGTTTACTGTTTAGTACTTTTAAGTAAAAAAAGTGGCCACTATAGTGCATCACAAAAGTTTAGAGTTTTTTCATTTCACAATTGAAAAAGAGGACAATTTGAAACCAAATTATAAATAATATCAATACAATTATAATATAATACAGAAATAACATTACACAAATCACAGACTTCGTGATAAAAATGAAAACTTAAATTTTACTGTCCCAAAAGTATATAGACAACTCATTGTTTTTTTCTTTAATGTGTAAATCCCGGTAGCGAAAATTCTACAAGTGTCTGCAACAGATATTTCAGGGACAAGAAATAATCTGTAAGGAAAATATTTTTACAATTGAAGAGTTAATTAAACAATCACTTATCTGCAGCATTTTAATACTTTTCATAAATTTTTATCAATAACAATCGTAAGTTTTTGTATTAAATAATAAAGAACTGAACATAATATAAAGCAAAATAAAGGTTCGAAGAAAAAGAATCTGCAAAAGAGAAAAGAAAATCTGTGACACCCGTCTCCTGTCTCGAACTTTCTGCTACTGGGGTGTAAATTTTTACGCCACTTTTTCTAGTCACTTAACTATCAGTTATACTGAAAACAAGAGTTTGAAGAAATTCTGTCTTCAAAGAAAATGAACTTTGTTCAATTTACAGTTTTAAATCTTGAAATGTTGCAAATTGATGCTCATCAACATATACCTCTCTAGCTGCTGGCCAGTCCATAACAGTTATTTTTGTCTAAACCACTGCATTGTTCAGTTGGACACGTGAATGGAGAAATTTTCTTGCTGGTATGTCCATTTGTTCCCACCTATTAACTTTCCAACTATAAGTAACTGTACTTCAAGCATGTTCTGGTAACCTTTGGAATATTGATGACCTTTTGAAAAAGCAATGTCTGTTGTGCTACTATAATAAAATGGTCCCCACACCATACATGAACCCTCCTTCTTGTTTGCTGAATAAAAGTTTGTGGTTCATTGTGAATATTGTGCCAGTAATATGCCTAACTATCATGGCCATCTAAATTAACTCTCTTTTCATCACTGAAAAGAACACTCAACCATTCATCTGTCCAATTCATGTGATTTCTGGCCCACTGAACACTTGATTCTTTATGCCATTTTGTAAACTTTGGCGAATGACACATTTTGCATTAATCATGAAATGTACTTGCCTGCAACCGTCGATTTTAATACTGGGAACACTTACTTCTTTAGAAACTGACCATACAGACAGGTTCTGAGTTGAAACTTATTTCAAAATCTGTCTTGTCATGTAGGTGTTTTCTTTTGTCATCCAGAACGGGATTTTCTTTCAAAATTGTCACTTTTTAACAAAATTCAGTAAATACCAACCCTGCTGCATCCAATTTTTCTTACAATGCCCACAACTTTCCAATCACTAGCCTTTAAGTGATTATTTGCAAAATTTCCTTTTTGGAAAACTTCACACTGCAAGATATTTTTTAAATCAACCAGAAATGGAAAGACAGATTTGCTTACATCTCAAAAAACTATTACCCAAGTACATGACCTTCTAAATATGCAAATTTTGGCTATCAGTACTTAAATCAGCTTTTAGCACTAGTAGTCTATATATTTTTGGATATATATATATATATATATATGTATATATATATATATATTAAATCTATAATTGTTATAAGTTGTTTAAGTATTTTATTATTTTTGTTTCATCATTATATATTAGCATAATTTGTCTTTCTTACTCATTTAGTTAGCTCTTAAATCCCCAAAAAATTGTTAGTCTATAAAATTTTGGGATGCACTCTAGTTTAAAGAAAGTAGCCACTTCTAAAAACTAGTACTACCGGCCGCCACTGATGAAGTTTCCCCTCAGACAGTTTCAGGAGGGTTCTCTGTCCCTCCTAACCTCTAGTTTAAAAAACAGTGTCCCTCTTGCAACTCATCCAAAAAACAGTGTCTTTCTTGCCCCTCATCCCAGTAGCAGAATTTCCGATGTCCATCTGCAGCAAACCAAAATCTATCTGCAACCCAAAAATGCTGAACCAAGCTATTATCATAAATACTAATAGTAGCTCATAAAATAAGCAAAAATTGCATTTTGCAAAGAAAATGTAATAAGAAACACAATAACTCTTAAAACGAAGTAAATTTTGGGGGATTTTTTTTAAGACCAGTAGGTTAATCTGCAAGGTATAAAATTATCTGCAGCACTACTGCCATGCTGCACAGTTTCTGCTACAAGGCCCCTCATTTTAAAAAATGCAGCCCTAACTGCTTATTGTTGTGTCTGTACTGAAAATGCGTCTGCTAGTTGCCTCCTAATTCATACACTTAGGATTGTGCATTCCCAAAGCTCACATTGTGAACCTTTAGAAATTCCTGGTCAATGATATGATGCCTTCTAATCCAAAAAGAACATACTTAACAATAAAAAGGAATTGGCTGAAAGAGGGAGAAAACATAAGATAAATAATATTGACTTTGCAAACCAGGGAGGATTCTGTTCCAGATTTTTTAAACACAGGAAACATTTTAAAAATGGGTTATCAGTCAGAAAAAAAAAAAAAATAAAAATAAAATGGGCATAAAAAGTATCATGAAATTCTACAAATGGTCACTGGAAAAAAACCAACTTTTGTCAATTGTTCACAGGACAAAAACATGAATTTTTTCAAAAGATCATAGAAAAAGTTAATTTATTCAAAGTGCCGTGAAAAATTAGACAAAGTACCATGGACAAAAACATGAATTTCAACAAAGGTTCATAGAAAAAAGGCAGATTTTGTGAAAGGGAAAAAATGAATTTTGTGAAAGTGCACGGAAAAAAGCCACCATATGCATAAAACACTTAAAAAGGGCACTGAGCATGTAAAGTAGTTAAAAAGAGTCACCAGGCGCTGCACACTGCCAAATTGGAATTAGAATAACGTGTCGCTGGCCAGACCTCAAAAAGGCTTTATTTTAAAATGGTTTGTTTAGTATCATCTTTTTATAGGTATAATTTCGTAATAATTTCCTGTGACAGATTAATGAATGCTTCAATATTTTCCTGCTAGCGTTCGTCGAATTTGGTGCTTTTCTTCGCAATCGATTAAATTTCTTGATTTTTTCTGCATAAGTGATATGACGAATTTCATGACCAATTGACCAGTTCAATATTTTTTGGATTTTTCTCTCGATTGACATTCAAATTTCGCAATTTTGCCCATCGATCAATCATCGAATTTCGCAACGAATTTCGTGAAATTTTCCTTCTGCCGATTAGTAAATTTTGAAACTTTTCTGGTGACCGAATGACAAAAATCATGAGGGTTTTTTCACCAATTGAAGAATTTCAGATTTTTTCCCGTTAACGACTGAAGAATTTCATGACTTTTTCTTTTATGACTGGCTGACAAATTTCACAACTTTTTGTCCGTAACAACATGTTTCATGAATTTTTAACCCACGACTCATTGAAGAATAACACTATTTTTTCATTAACTGATTGATAAATTTCGTGATTTTTTTTCCTTTTACCCATTGGCAAATTTTCCTTGATTTGAAAATATCACTGTTTATGTCAAATTTCGGATTTTTTATTTTTTTTCTGCAATTGTCATGCGAATTTCGCAATTTTTTTATGATGACCGAATGAGAGTTTCACAACTGTTTGTCCCCCAAACGACTGACAAATTTCATGATGTTTAACTTCTTCCAATTTTTCAAATTTTGTGGGGATTTTCTTGCCACCAATTGATGAAACTCACAAGTATTTTATTTCACGCAGCTGATTGACAAATTTCAATATTTTTTACCCTTGTCATTGGCTATTGAGTTGAGATTTTCCTGTTATGGATTGGTGAATTTCATGATTTTTCATGCGAGCAATTGAATTTTGAGATACTTTTCCATGAAAATTGGTGAATTTGCAACTTTTCCCCCATGACAGATTTGCTTTTTTTCTTGCGATTAATGCATGAATTTCATGATTTTATTCCCCGTAACTTACAGCTAAACTTCTTTATTTTTTTTTAGCATGCCTGATTGACAAATTTGGCAATATTTCCCCTCGATCAGATGATGAAATTATTATTTTCCACGATCAATGGATGTATTTCATGATTTTCTTCCTCTCACTATTAGAAAAGGAAATTAATCGAGCGACCACGTCAAAAAGGGCAGTATGACTCTCCGGGCTTGTAAAATATTTTTAAAAATTCTGCTGGAAGTTTAAAGTCGTTAAAAAAGGTCGCCAGGCTCTGGGCCCACCAAATTGGCTTAGAGTCAATGTCAACATTATAAAAGTGCCCTGAAGAATGTAAAAAGTGCCAGCAGTACCCTGCCCTTTTTTAAACCTGGGAGAAACTCTGGCCCTTTACTAAAATATTAAGTTTCAAGATTTGTTGAGTTTTTTAAAATTATATTTTCTTTGTAAAATGCAAACTCTCCTTATTTTATGGATTACTGCTATTTCTTATAATAGTAGTCTTGGTCTATCATTTTTGCTATATTTACTAGCTAAAACTTCATCTTAAATAGCAGAGGCAAATGGAAGTCTAAAAAATAGTGTGAAGTTGTGTTGAAGACTTAATGAAAAAGCAGAAAATTCCAGTAACTATTAATTCATGATGATAAACTCAATATTATTTACATGATGAAACAGCAAGCATAACTTTGCTTGAACTAAACAAACTTGCCAAACGCCATTAGCTCAAACGTTTCTACCGCATGCTCGAGGCTATGACATTAAATGTATGAACAACAGCCGTGACTAGTGAACAACTGGTGATTATTGCAATCACAGTTCTGGATCACTATGAAATCACATATTTATGAAATATCGGCATGCCAGCAGTGAGAACTTGTCAGCCGTTGACTTGAAGAGGGTGTCATGTTACTAAACTAAATTTATTTTAACAAAAACTGATATTTTAAGTTAACATGACAACAATTTTTATGATGCAGATGAATTTTGGTTTGCTGCAGATTGATGCAGAAAATTCTGTTACTGGGTACAGAACTAGAAGCATTAAGGAATTTTATACCTGGATAAAAATCTGTTGCTTTGGACATTTTAACTCTAGCTCCTGCCTCTTTTTGTAGCTGGGCAATAGTTTCTCCGCCTTTGCCGATGATGGCTCCAGCAGCAACTGACGGGACCAGGATTTTGAAATGATATGTCCCATTTGCTAAAAATAATAAATATTATGATAAACAAATAGTAAGTAACAGCATATAAGTAACTATGACTAGCCCATATAAATAAAATTAATTTACATAGTTATATACAAACTTTTTTGGGATATTAAATCCTTGTAAATGTATGTGAATTTTTGCTTTCTGCAGAAATTTGTTAATTTTCATTAACCAAAACTATTCAGTGATGTTAAAGATATTTAATATTTTATTATCGTAAAAAACAGTACTTTAAAATAACAAACAGTACTAATTTGCTTAGCAGTTTGAATAATGTAGATAATTAAATTGCTATTATAATAAATTAAGGGAGATCCAACAATATATAAGTTAATTGGCAATCTACAGACAATAGTAAATTTCATAAGGTTCTAACTACAGTATTGCCTACAGATAAATGTAAACTTTCATTTTGCTTTTCTCAAAAGAGTAAACCATTCCTTCCAAGGAAATAAAACGTTTTAAACAAACAGCAATATTAAAACAGAACTAAAAAATAATAACATCTCAATTTAAAAATGTTAAAATTTTGCATTGATATTGAAAAATTGTCTCATTATGCAGAATTATGTCAAAACAAGTATAAATGAATTTTTCAACTGTTATTAACTTATGAGATTAATCGATTAACACAGCTAGGTCGTTGATTACATCATGAGGCACATACACAATTAGATAGTTGACTATATCATGAGGCACAATTACAAAATTAGATAGTTGATTATGTCACTAGGCCAATTACAAAATTAGATAGTTGATTACATCACTAGGCAAATTGCAAAATTAGATAGTTGATTATACCACTAGGCACAATTACAAAATTAGATAGTTGATTATATAGCTAGATTGTTTTTTCTAGATAACTTTTGCTCTGGCAATAACTTTCTAACAAAAAGAAAAAATCTTTTACAAGCTTTACGTTTGAAGCTTAATTTTTTAATGCAGAAGCAATAAGTCATACATTATTTAATTGGAACAGCCATAAAAAGATAAACTGAACAACAGATTAGAGAATAAAAAAGCAGATAAGCTTACATTTACATTAATTACAATGATTTGTTTGTGCTGAAAAATTAAACTTTTTGTATAAAAACATTAAATTTTCTTGATACTCAATAGTAAATCCTAGTTTTTTGTGAAGATAAAAAACTGTTCCAATAAGGAAGGAAACATCTAAACTTCAATCACTGTTTTGGTTTTTATACAACTTTATGTCAAAACTATTCATAGAAATGTTATGTGTTACTCTCATAACACAGTCATTTGTTACTCTTCTGACAACACCGCAAGTACTATACCTTTCCATAAAATATTTGTTGTAAAATATGTCTTATTTCATCAAATCAGAGAGAAGTTTTGAGTAAAAATTCTAAGCAGTCTTTATAAAATTAAAACTTATGTTTCTTTTTTTTGGTCACTCGTGAAAATTTAAAATAAACTATTAAATATAGTGAACATTTTATTCAAGCCCTTATTTAAAACATTTAAGCTGGGAGCTTGAGCTGGAGGTTGAGATATTGGCTTGTTATTTTTAATACATAATTTCATTTAATGAACAAAAGTAAAATAATCCCAGTTCCAGAAATATTTTATGCTGAAATGCTCAATAAATATTTTTATGCTCAATAAACATTTTTATGCTCAATTATGTGTCAAAATGTAAATTAAGTTTAATACAATCAATTTCCGGCATATTTTCTCTATAAACTTGTTTCTATGAAATTAAAACTTGTGAATTCATATACAGTACACTCCCTCTAATCAGCACAGTTCGGGACCAAGGGTTTTGCAGATTATAGGTCATTTTCTTCGTTTGCATTCTAATATTTGAATTTATCAACAAATATAGAAATCACACTGTAAATAAATAACACAGAAAGGAAAGGAAATGCCTTTTTTATATTAAAAAAACTATTTTCTATATTAGAAATACATTTAAATGATATAATACAAAATTAATAGAAAATATTTCTATTTATTTTTAAAGTGGTTTGCTTTATAGCTTTCAATTTATACTCTGCAATTTAATTTTGCAGCCTTTTAAGAGTCAGGATATTTTGATCAGTAACAAAAGTTTGTTTTCTAAAAAAATATGATGTTTATACCCAAGAGTAAACCCTTCTTTGAAAGCAATTTTATCTATTATATAGCCAGCAAATTCATTCAGAATACAGCAGTCTAATAGTTATTTACTAGGATAAACAAAAGCATTTCCTTCTAATTAATGCAGAAATTTATTAAAATTTCTTAATAAATTCATCAGATATGTCAACTTTTATTTTGGTTAAAGTGTAAAATATCTTGCTTAAAAAAAGATTTTAACTGTTTGTTTACATCTAAAATATAGTGTGGATTTTAGGCGTTTGTGGATTATAGAGTTGCAGATTAGAGGGAGTGGACTGTATACCAACTATTTATGCTAAAAATGATGTATCACTCTTATTTTGGTTTGAAAGAATTTAACAAAAAATTTCAATTCTAGTGGACATTAAATTTTTGCATTTTTTTAAGCCTATGTCTAGTTATGTTGTTAGCATAGTCTAAAGCTCTAAAATAATCTATAGCATGTGTTGTCTTATTTTTTGTTTTCTGCATTTCTATTTATTTATTTATTTTTTTCTATCATAGGCTGCTACAAGGCCGTAAACATATGAGTCCTTTCGTCTTGGATAGAGGTCAGTTGTTTCAATCATTGTCATTTCACTAAATTTAATCTCTCATTTTTTTCTTTTGTGTGTGTGTACTAATCTACTAGGGATGGGCATTATTTAATGTAGTAGGATAAAAAACACTGTCACTATGCTAGAATCTAATATTCCATTACTATGTCACTGAAAAGTCCCTGTTAATTAAATAGCATATGATTTTAAATGGCAGCATCTTCATTCATTTACCTTAATCAAGAATTCTATTTTGTGCCTATAAAATAGAACAACATTCACTAAAAACTTCCTCAATCGTTTCCTTTGAGACGTGCACATCTTCACTCTTGAGTTATTGGCAACTCTGTTAGGTGTGTGGTGCAAAAAAATTATTTTACATTTCATCAATCCCTAATGCATGAATAGTAACAACTTGCAACACTAATTAAATGCTTTTTAAGCTTGATGCCTGTTGCTAGGTTACTACCATCACATACTTTCTCCTATTCTGATTGTACAGACTAGAGCATAAACGAAACACAAGCAAATATTAGGTCAGAAAAACATCTGAAAATTAGTTAGGAAAAAGCTCATGCTTGACATGTTTTGTACTCATGAATCTTATTTTATATATATATATATTGTTTTCATTTAGCATTTCCTTAACAAAAAGCCATGTTTGACTTTCTAAAACCCAGCAACGTTTTGTCTAACTTTTGACCAGACCAGTTTTAAACTAAAAATACATTTTCGTGCATTTTTTTTTCTTGTTTTGCTTCTAATTTTCAACGAGTAAATTAAAAAATTTATATACCTATGAATTATATTGCCAAACATATATCTCAGTTACACATTTTAGAAATTACAATGAATTTCTATGAAAATGGAGTTGCAAAGATTCAGAGTTTTTAAGATAGCACACCACCACCCTTGTTCAATATTCCAAACTAAAGTTGAACAATTATACATAATTTAAAAGCATCGATTTCTACATAATTTAAAAGCATCGATTTCAGCATTCGTATATTAGCTGAAATTGCTGAGTAGAAATTTTTAACTGTGCCATGTGTTTAACTGAACTGACTTTTAGCATACTATATAGCATGCATACATATCTGTAGATCATATACAGGGCTGCAAAAAACTTATATTTTAACGACTATTCATGGTAATAGCAGAAATCGTGTTTTGAAATTCATTCTGCATTTTCCAAATTGTTCATTAAGACATCTTCCACTTCCACCTTTTGTAAATTGTGAAGTTTTGTTAAAGTATTCTGAATGTGTTGGAAAGTGTTTCATAACCCATGTTGTATGCAATATTTTTTTTTTAGAAATTATGTTGTTAAAATTGTGTTTAATATTATACAGCGTGTGTCTCTTATCATTTACCAAAAACTAATATCTAAGCCGTTAGCTTTAGAGGTTATAGCCAGTTGCAAAAATGTTTCAAATTTTGTTTAGCATCACATAAAAAAAAAAAAAAAAAATCGATTTACATTACAATTATTTTTTAAATAGATAAGAATATTACAAATGTTATACAGTGCCTGGATCCTATAAGTTTTATTTAGAAAAAGTTTTACCATGTTCGAACAAGTAAAACAGCAAAAATTTGTTCTTGTATGGTTTAAACTTACTGAGTTATGATACTTGGAATTTTATGAATTTTCAATGTTTTAATCACCATGAATGGAAAAACATCTTTTTAGTGTCAGAAAACTAAATACACGAAATTCAAAGTATTATAACTAGGTAAGTTTTTGTCTTGCAAAGATTAAGTTTTAAACCACAAACAGATTCTGTTTCATCTGAATATAAAACAGCATTTATAATTATGTTAAAAAATTATTTCTGACTTTTTTGAAAGGCCTTCTAATTAAAACACCCGTTCACCGGATACACAGCAATTAGTTATATGTTACACTGGCGCAGCGAAGGGGGGGGGTTTTGGGGGTTAAAACCTCTCCCAGAGCTAAAGTAATTGGTATAATTGCCGCTTATATGAATCACTAGTTAAGCAAATTAGCTTTTATAAATCAAAACCAAAATTAATATTAATTTTTTTGGCTTATTCGGAATGCATGACTTTGTTGAATAAAATTCTACTCAAGAAAATTCAATTAAACGACGAATATTGTATTTAAAACTATGAAAGCGCACATTACATGTATTAGTTAAGTAAAAACTGGTCATTTGTTATGAAAAAGAGCAGCAGTCCCATTTTCGAGACAGGCTAAAAGAGTGGTCATTTTCTGCCGCACAGACGCTTTGAGTTTGGGTGTTATACACTGGACAGTTTTTAATTGCATTTCTGTCTTTGTTCCATGTTCAAAACGATAACAGACCATTTAATTCCAGCGAAAAATGTAAACAGACGCTTTCTAGATTTCTCTCAATTTCAAACACACCGTTTTGTGTTTTTGCTCTCAGTTATCGCTAAGATCAAGTAATGTGTGTAAAAAATCTTTGAAAAAGAAATAATAATAATAAAAAAAACCCTACCGGCGCGGCCTACAGGTGGAGTTACATTTCAAAGTTAAGTAATAATTTCACCAACAAATACTAAATCATGATTAAAAATAAACTCAATTTAACAATTTTATGTGGCCGCTTTCGATGAGTTTTTAATTTCTGTAAGAGCTGGTTTTATCAGAATCATGTTAATACAATAATTTTTTCTTCAACCCATATTTTTTTTTTTTTTTTTTTTCTGTAAGATTTGGTTTGATCAAAAACTTGTCAGCATAAAAGTTATAGATAATATTAAGAAGATTTATAATAAATTTAAGCGGATTTGATATTTTGAGAATTGACGAAGTTGTGAATTTTTTCTTCTTCAAGCCCCCCCCCCCCTTTTTTTTTTTTTGCTAAGAATAGGTCTTATCAAAAACTTGTAAAAGTTGTAGATAATATTAAGAAGATTTATAATAAGTTTGAGTGGATTTGATATTTTGAGAATTGATGAAGTTATGAATTTTTTTTGCCCTAAATCTGTATTTTTTTTTTTGCCCTAAATCTGTATTTTTTTCGCCCCTTGAGCCCATTTTTATTTTGTCAAAAATCTGTCATACATAAATTTATAGATTTTTTCTTATAAGTAATAAAAACTTTGAACTGATTTGGTATGTATTATAATTAAGAAGTTATGGGGGTTTTCCAGTTTTCTTAAACCCCTCCCTATTTCCACCCCCTTGGTCCGATTTTGTCCATTAACGAACTTGACCGAGATTTTCTGCCCCTTGATTTTATGTATTAGTTTAAAAGATATTTGTGTAGAATTATGGAAGTTATCGTGTCCATAAAAAAGTGATATAGATAGATACATAGACAAAGTTTTGAACCACTCTAGGGGTTAAGGTCAATGTAGATCTGCGAAAAGGCTTCAGAAATTTCAACATAGGGGAGAATGTAATAGGTAGTGTTTCTTACGAAATCCACCTAAAAACAGTACTATAGAGATATTAATATAAAACGCTGTTTTTAATTGTGACTGAACAGATTATTGCAATCCGTGTTTCTTTCGAACCATTTGTTCCAGGGTGAGGGTACATAAATTTAAAGATTGCAGTTTATTAGTTGGTAATGTAGTTTCAAATTTTCCCCCAGGAGGTCTTGCTCTTGGGGAAGCACCATCACCCGTTCTCTGTAGGAAAGCAGCACTGATTGCAATTGCACGGACATATAGACACATGCCTTTGAGCAGGATTTTCAAAAGACAGACATTAAATGTGAAGTATTTTCTTAGAATAAATAAAACTTACTATTATGTCTTACACACAAACTTATGCTAATTATGCATCAACTTAAATTAATAAACAATAATTAGTTATACCTTGATTTACTCTAAATAAAACTTTTCCCAACTATTTCGTGGAAGGGACAGATAAAGCAACCTCTCTCTTTTCGAAAATGTTATTGAATTTTTTTTTCCTGTTTTTTGCGATCAGAGGTAGGCACCAACTATCTTTCATTCTGCCATAGGTATATCTAACAGAAAATTAAATATATCTAAATATTCCAAAAAATCATTAAAGAAATAGCATTTAGAAAACATATGTGCATTTTTTCTTTTAAAAAAAAAAAAAAAAAAAAATGACAAACAGGGTGTTTAAAAAAAGGTAGGACAATGTTTAAGAGGTTGTACAAATTAGGAACATTTATGTAGAAAACCAGGTCTTAATCCCTTTATCCAGTGAAAAATGTAGGGTACTAGCAAAACCTGTGCCTTTGCTTGCGTAGTAATTGAAATATGCCATGTGGTATTTGTTCACTTTTTTTTTTTAATTAGACGAAATTAAACTGCTTCGAATAATTCATAAGTTACTAACTAAGCCACACTTTGACTAAACTTCATTATTACACTGCATTAGACAAAAATGAGACTTAATTAAATGAAAAGAACTAAAACTAATTTTAAATAAATGATAATTTAGAATGTATTTTGAAGCTTTTATACTCATTTCAGTTTTCATTTGAAATTTTGATTTTTTTTTTAAACCATTCTTAGCAAGCATTTACATCTTAAAAGTAACCATCACGGTATATTCCAAGCTTCCAGTCTAACGATCTGCCAACCCCCTGGTGGTAGTGGCACCAACATAAAATATAACTTATGTGCATTTATATAACTTACATCAATTGTCATCATCAATTTGCTATCATCACTTTTGAAATCGGTTTGGTATTTCCTGAGATTCCATACAAATCTTAATTTAGAAAGTTTTTAGAATGCCTTTCGTTCATTTTCAATTAGAAACTGCACTCTAGAAACTGTAGAACACTTTAATTAAAGTGCTGGTAGTGCACAGTAATTCAGTCAACTATACCGTGTTTAATATTAACTACATTCCAAAATATAGAATACCTAATTTAGCACTATTTGGACATGGATAATTATAAATTGCATCAATTCTCGCTATATTATTACACTGACACAAAGCAAGGTGAGTCTATTGAAAATTTTGCTAAAATTGCTTCATTACTAATACTAAAGTTAGGAACCGGGATTGTTTTGGAGTTGAGCTCTGTGTATTTTTGACTGAAAAATTGGATTACTACCCTGATTTTCCATTTTAAAAAAATATTTGTTGTACTGTGCTATTCCATCTTTTAAAATTTACCTATGATTTTTTTAAAACATTTTATATAAATCTAAGATAGTTTTGTGTTATTTCATTGATGCATTTTAAGTTTTGTAACTTTAATATTGTAAACGCTGTTTAAATTAATCATAACCAGCGTAACTGCAGATTCTAATATACGAGAAAAAAAGTGTTATGATTTCACTCATTAAATAGACTGATTCTATTAGCCAGCGATTCAATTAACCGGCGAAAACAGTTATCAACAACTCAAAACCCCCCCTAGAGCCGAATTCTGGCTGCGCCACTGCTAAAAAATAACAGGTTGTTCAAACCTGTTACCTGTCCAAGTGTGGAAGGATGTAACCTGTTAACCAAAAGTAATTATATTTCCCATCTCTATAATCTACCCATAATTTTCTGCTACTCTTTTGTTAAAGTTCTATTATATGAAATAATTTTTGTTATTTGGCGTAATCATTTTTTTTATTTAGCAGATAAATTTCAGTAGTTAAAACTTTTGATAGCAAATTGCTGCAACTGTTGCTTTTTAAGTTTTATTATGTGGACCAGTTTGTCCTTGTATAGCATTCAAATATAATAGCAGTTTTCAGTTTAGCTAAAGAAAAATACTTGCATGTTGTTTGATTCAGTGGACATGCTCATCTTTTCCATTTACTATCTTCTGATATTTTATGACGCCAGTCAATTTTTTTTTTTTTTTTTTTTTTTTAAATGTAATTGATATAGAGATGGCCATCAAATGAAGTAACCATTTACATGAAATGTTCACTCGAATTCAAGATTAAAAAGATTTAAGAAAAGACTGATTTCTTCAAATTGCCAGGAAAAACTAAACGGGGAAGTTTTTTTTGCATTATTTTAAACCATTAACACTAAAGCTATTTTAAAGTTTGTATTTAAAGCTAGATTTTTCTTCTAAATATTTTTGAATAATTTACAAAGAAATGAGGACTTAGCCGAATTTCGTCAAAGGATCACGAAAAAAAGACACATTTCGTCACAATATCGTGGAAAAGAAACCTCTTCGTAACAGGGCCGCGAAAAAATGGTGGATTTCGGCAAAAAATTGCGAAAACATTGCAAATTTTGTCAAAAAATCGCAGAAAAAAGCCGAATTTCGTCAAAGGATCGCAAAAAAGCACAAATTTCGGCAAAGTATCGCGAAAAAACTGCAAATTCGTAACAGGGTCGTGCAAAAACGCGTATTTCGTCAAAGAATCGCGAAAAAATAACGAATTCCGTCAAAAAATCGTGGAAAAAGCCGAATTTCGTAAAAAAAAATCTCTAAAAAAAGCGGCACATTTCGTCATAATATCGCGGAAAAACACGATTTTCATAATAGGGTCGCGAAAAAAATAGCGGATTTCGTCAAATGATTGCACAAGGGTGATTCTGTTCCAAATTTTCCGAAAAATTGAGGCAGTCATTTCCGAAAATTAAAAAAAATCGGTCATAAATCCGAAAATTCGGACATAAAATGTATCGCAAATTTCGACAATTGATCGCCGAAAAAGATCAATTTCGTCAACCGTTCGAAGAAAAATCGCGAATTTTGTCAAGGGATCGCGAAAAGGACGCAAATTTCGTTAAAGGATCGCGAAAAAAGCTAATTTCGTCAAAGAATCGCGGAAAAAACGCAAATTTCGTCAGCAGATCCCGAAAAAATAACGGCAAATTTCGTCAAAAAATCGCGAAAAAAACAACAAAATTCGTCTAAAGATCGCGTAAAAACGACAAAATTTGTTTAAAGATGGCGATAAAACGGCAAATTTCGTCTAAAGAGCTGAAAAACGCAACTTTTGTACAAGGGGGGGGGGGCGAAAAACAACACGTAATTAGTGCCGGGAGTGGATTCCCCCCCCCCCCCCCCTCTGTGCTGTAACCTTTCAGAAAATTAAATTTGCTGAATTTCAGAATTATTTTTTTCTTTTTTTACACAGAATCACACCTAGAGCCGGTAGAATGTCTGCTATATGTAGTAATACGCAGGGATGGGTTTTTGATGTCAAAAAGTGGTTTTTGACATGACATGTCGAAAACCTGTCAAAAAGTGTCGAAAACTGACAAAAAGTGTCAAACACCTTATAACACATTTTTTTTTAGCAATCATTAGTGAAATTTTATGATAAATCAAGCTAAAAACTGATTAAGTAATAATTTATGTGTTATATAAATAATTTTTATTTAGTTATATGTTATAATTAAGTTGCAATAAAATTATAAATCATAATTCAAATTATTTGTCGGTGTCATGTTAGGAAAAATGGCTAAAAATATTGAAACTACTATTAAATTCATTTTAAAAGTATTATTTATATCTTTATTACTATTAAGTGTTCAGTTTATTATTAAAAAAAAACAACAACACCTAATTTATGCTAAAAAAGCTTGTGCAAAACTAAAGTGGCCACTACCCAATGACTGATCATAAGTTATCTAGATTTTAAATGATTCTAAAGGTTTGTTTTTGTACATAAACATTAGATATAAACCACAGTTGCATCACAAATGTTCTCTGAGTAATGATTTATAATATGAAATCAACTTAAAAGATGATGGTAGTTTCTTATTTTCAATATTTACACATAAATAATCAGGGTTGGCAAGTTTCTTCCAAAGTGGAAAAAACCGGCCGGAAGAAATGGAAACTTATTCTTTAATAATTTACAATATAAGTTTCAACTTTGTAAGAAACAATAAATGTATTCTTCTCATACATAACTTTAAGTAAATTTCACTAGACCTATATAAATTTAATTATATAGGCTAAGTTAATAATTACATCACTTTTTTAGCCAAGATCACACACCTGTCTAAAGCTTTTCAATTATTCGCTACTTGAAGAAAAGAAATTTTATCAAAATGATACAAGTTATCGATTTCAATTTAACCAGCATATTTTTAAAATTATTTAAACTTCTGAAACTAGTAGTAATCAGTGTGGATCATTTACGAATGGTAGAAAGAAATCCATTTAAATAAAAGACTGTGCTTTTAATTTACATCAGTTTTATTAAAGTAAGTAATACACAATAATTAATGCATTAAAAATTTCATTAAAATCCTTATTTTTCTTACTACAGTCAGTGCAACATGGTATAACAAAACAAAAGTTTTTTAGCAGTAGGATGCTGCAATCGGTTTATCAACTTAGAATGGATGCAAAAGATGAAATAAATTCTTTCAAGTTTTACAGAACATGAAGGCGAGTTTAAAAGCATTTCGACATACCCATAGGCATTTTTAGAACATTAATCACAGCATGCTAGATGCTAGTATAAATACTTACACTTTCATTTATTTCCTGTGTTGCACAGTAAAATCTCTACATAATAAAAGCCAGTGTAACGCTGGGCGGGGCGAATCCATCAATCTTACCAGTCTTCCAGGAAGAGACTCAAGGGGAAAAGGATCCATTCTCCCATTGGTTGACAAGAAACAAGAATCCTGCGATTACTTCTCAAGGTTACAAGTCCTGATAATTGAGCAGTAGTAGACACTTCTTAACAAATCAGTGCAAGGCACATCACATTACACCACCAAAATAAATCGCCAAGTGTCACTTGAGATTATTTCAAGTATTAAGTTGCAATCATATTAAATTTTCTTTGCGACATGTAAGGAATTTTAATTTATTTCTCATAAAGTGATTCACGGAAAACAATGATATGGTATTTTTAAATATATCCTTTTTTTTCCTGCAAAATATTGATAAAACTGACTTTCTTTTAAAAAAGTAATCAATTTAAATATTTTAGGCTTATTATTTTGTAACTTAATTTTAAATAACACATTACTTATATTTTCCTTTTCTATATACAGGTGTATGTAAATTTAAACTTTAAAAAACATTCAATATTTTAAAAAGTAAAAAATTAATATTTATACGAAAAGTAAAATTTATTATTTTTGATTTATAGCTTTGCATCAGGAGGACAGAAGCTTAGGGGATTAGACCCCCCCCCCCCCCCTTGAAATAATATCCTGCCATTTTGTAACTTATTTTTAAATTACACATTACTTATATATTTTTTTTCTATATACAGGTGTATGTAAATTTAAACTTAAAAAAAAAAAAAAAAAGAATTAATGTTTATACGAAAAGTAAAATTAATAATTTTTGATTTATAGCTTTGCATCAGGAGGACAGAAGCTTAAGGGATTAGACGGTTGGGATTCAACCAGAGATACTTATTTATTAATCAATATACATATTTAAAAAAAATTTGAGGGGGTGGAGGAAGAGGGGGGGGTAAATGATAAAATACAATTTCAAAGTGTTATTAAAAAAAAATAGTATTATTTCAATAGTTGCAGCAGACTGTTTTCATTACACACTTTTATTGCATATTTATTAAATTTTTGTTTTATTAAGAAATCTTAATTTTGTTATAGTAGTATATTAGCCGGAAAACCTGGCTTACCCAGAAATATTGTAAATGCTAATTGTGTGTTTATTAGAACATAAACTAGCCGAACTTTGCTCATCTAAACGCTTCCATATTGTCAATTATTATTTTTATCAGTTTTTCAAGTTTTAAGTGAAAAACACAATTTTTACCCACTGTCCTAGGACGGGCATTTACACTAGTAATACATAAACACCTTTAAAATAATGCATTTTTATATAAAAAATAAAGAATTTGCATTTTTTTTTTTTTTTTTTTTTTAAACAGAATTGGCATAATTAATGAGAAAATATCCCTCTACCTCTAAAGTTGTAAAATCCATCACTGTAAATGCATGCTGAACCTGAAGTTTGTTATTAAAAAATAACTTATTTTTCCAAAAATAATTTTTAATATTAATTAAATTTTCCACTTTAGATTTCATGTAGTTTACTTTGAGTTTAATTCATTTACATAGTTAATATACTCTAATTCTGAGCACCTGTCTTGGTCTCTGTTGGTTTCTTCCATTTCTTCCAGTTTTTTTCATTTCTTCCGATTTTTTCCCAGTTTCTTCCACTGTCCTGGAAGAAACCCAACCCTGTAAATAATATATCTTCGTTTTATTATGCTAGTTTCAGTTTAATTATATTTAGAACATTTTGTTTATGTTAAATATTATTTTATACATTATAAAAGAGTCCCACTTTTTTTTAAATTTGAGCATATTATTCAAGTTTGTACTTTGTCCTTGCTCTTGAAGCTGAATCTTCACAATACCCTAAAAGTTTCTTCTCAGTTCAAGATGTTCCAGAAACGGTATGGTGAAAAGGCTTGGGGG
The DNA here is from genome assembly GCA_963932465.1 of Maratus speciosus. Taxonomy (NCBI): domain Eukaryota; kingdom Metazoa; phylum Arthropoda; class Arachnida; order Araneae; family Salticidae; genus Maratus; species Maratus speciosus. The sequence goes on from OZ010796.1 coordinate 487,154,526, forward strand.
AAAAAAAATTGTATATTTCATATATATATATATATCAGGTTATAACGAAAGTTTTCTGCCAAAAAAAGTTCTTAATAAAGTTAGAAAAAAAACACAAAAGCCATACATTTAGTGAGAGTAGTAATCACCACCCGAATCTATGATTTTCTGCCAACGTTTTGGTAGTTTTTCAAAGCCTTCAGCCCAGAAACTTGGGGGCCGCGAGTCCAAAAACAGATCAACCTCATTTCGGACGTCCTGTGCAGAGTTAAAGATAGCATCAGCAAGATGTAGCTGAAAGTGCAAAAACAGGTAGAAGTCCGAAGAAGCTATGTTGGGGCTGTATGGTGGGTGTGGCAAAAGATCTCATACGTGTCCATACACAGCCTAGACGGTGAATGCAGACACATGTGATCTAGCATTATCTTGATGAAACATTACCTTCTTGTGCCGGAACTCATTTTGATATTTCGCCTTGATAGCAGCGTCAACACGGACTAACATCTTGCTGTATACCTTACTGTTCATTGTTTTCAGATACCCTTTGTGGATAATACCACGGCAATTCCACCAGATACAAAGCATTATCTTTTTGTTAGTCAAATTGCACTTTGCGATGCTGCTGACGGGCTCACCGGGCGCAGACCAACCCTCTTTTCGGCTTATGTTGTTGAAGTAAATTCAATTTTCATCACAAGTGACGATCCGGTCCAGAATTTTGCGCTTGCGTTGATATTCGAGAAGATTAGTGCTCCCCTGAACATGTCTGCCCTTATCTGCCTAGTCACCTCATGCGGCACCCAGCGATTGAACTTTTACGTCAAGTTTATGCAATGCATTGTGCGACTAATGGACATGGCACTAACATCTAACTCCTTAGCTAACTCTTGAGCGGTCGAATACTGATATTCTTCCACAAGTTCTCGCAGGCGGACGTTATCAACATCAGTAGGCCGGCCAGAGCGCTCTGCTCCTTGAATGTCATAGTCCTTATTTTTGAACTTTCGTTACTAAACCTTCACAGTGTCATATGATACAACAGTAGTACCTAAAGCTGTACACATTATTCGGCAACATTCTGTAGCTGGCTTTTTGCAACAGAACTGGAAGTAAATGCTGGTTCTAATCTGGTAGCATGATAGTTAGGACTGGACGATATCAGAAATTTAATATCGCAATATATCAACGAGTTAATATTGATATTTGTGATATATCATGATAACTACCTTAAATTGTGCAAGAATAGAAATTTTACTAATTTCGAAACATAAATGACATAATAGCAGCAATTTAAGTAAAAGCAGACGTAGAGAGTAACTACTCAATGTATGACTATGTCTACATTGAGTACATTGTCATACTGCCTATGTATGACAATGTATGACTATGATCTACTGAATGTACGTATTATGTTCACACAGCAACATTAAAATAAGTATATATATTTATAAAAAATATTTTAGAAAAGGAACCAATGTTTGATATCTGTTTGCACGTATACCATTTGTTGCAAAGTATTTCCCTTCAAAATTAGTATGTTTCCTATTATTCCTACTCTATGTGTTATTTATCAGCGACATTTTAATTATTGCAGTACTTTGCAAATAACTGACAAAATTATAAAATACAAACTAAAATAGAACATTCTTAAATTTAGGACTGTGACGATTTTATTTTAATTAACACAGGACAAGAGAAAGCTCGGGAAAAAACTAAATTCAATGCCACATATTGTGCTAATATACTTGTTATTAAACAGGTTTCAGTGGATGATAGATGCAACAGAAATTTTGCTTTTCAATCTTTCTCTAAAGAATGAATTCATTCTTGGCTGTTCTCAAATTCAAAAGGGCAACTTTATGACATGAGTTTTAATTTATTTTTGTTCGGAAATGCATGAAACTAGCAGGTGTTGTTCAGAAAATATGTAATCTGAACTCTTTTTTCCGTTTTTTTACAAACGCAATAGATCTTTCAGAAGATAGGGACAAAGGAAGAGTTTTGAACCAAATTTTCATGCGAAAGACGAATAACCACTCAAGAAAGGATGAAAAACGTCTTTACAACATGATCAAAATCACCTAACTCAATAGGTAATTTATCAAAAAATGGAAAACACCGTTCGTTTCTAAATTGTTTCCAAAGTCAGGCCTTCCAATTTTGTGTCTTTACATTTAAAAATGGATTTGTAAATGTGTCAAAACGTTTTGCGTTTGTTGAGCAGAGCAGATGAGAACAAACAGTCTTAATAGAAAAAAAATCTATGTATTTATCCTATTTACTAGAAGAAAACAACATTGAAACCTTTTCAAAAAACATATAAATACTTAAATCATACTTGAAAATAGTTTTATAACTAATTTAATTTTTTTTTTTGGATAAATATTCATACCTGAAAAATATCAATACAGAATATATTAAATTCACTCCAGAAAACTTTGCTCTAACAAAAATACGACAAAGAAGAAAGTCAATATGAATAAACATTACTGACTGGGAAGCTCTTTTTAAAAGCAACCAGGGTTCGATTTAAGCGGTATCGCATCGCAATTTGCGATTCAAATTTAACTAAAATGCGATCGAAGAAATGCATTAAATCGCAATCATTGCGATGCATATTTCCCACACCCTTTGTTATGTCATGTACACTTAAAGCAGGGATGCCGCGGACGCGCTATAGCGCGTAAATTACGCGAAAAATCGGATACGGGACGCAAAAAAATAGCTCTTACGCGTCCCGTGGGATGCGTAATTTCGTGAAAAAATCGCGGAAAACAGACGATTTTCGTCAAAGAATCGCGAAAAAAGCGTAAATCTCATCAAAATATCGCGCAAAAGCAGCGATTTTCGTAAAAGGACCGCGAAAAATAGCGTATTTCGTCAAAGCATCGCGAAATAAAAAGCGAATTTCGTCAAAAAATCGCGGAAATAAGCGCAAATTTCATGAAAATATCGCTGAAATAAGCGCAAATTTCATCAAAATATTGCGAAAAACGCGATTTTCGTAAAAGGGCCGCGACAAATTAGCGTATTTCGTTAAAAGATCGCGAAAATAGCGAATTTCGTCAAAAAATCGCGGAAAAAAGCCGAATTTTGTCAAAGGATCGCCAAAAACGCGCAAATTTTATCAAAAAATCGCGGAAAAAAGCCGATTTTCGTCAAAGGATCGCGAAAAAATAGTTGTTTTTCATCAAAGGATCCCCCCAAAATAGCAAATGTCGTCAAAAAATAACGTAAAAAAGCCGATTTTCGTCAAAGGATCGCGAAAAAAAGCACAAATTTCGTGAAAATATAGCGGAAAAAACGCTATTTTCGTAAAAGGGCTGAGACAAAATAGTGTATTTCGACAAAAGATTGCGAAAAAATAGCAAATTTCGTCAAAAAATCGCGGAATAAAGCCGAATTTTGTCAAAGTATCGCGGAAAAAAACACGATTTTCGTGACAGACTCGCGAAAAAATAGCGAATTTCAACAAAAGGATCGCGGAAAAACGCGAATTTCGTCAAAGTAACGCGGAAAAAACGTGAATTTAGTCAAAGCACCAAAAAAGATGTGCAAACTAAACTTATAGGTAGAAAATTCATAAAATGGGATTTAATTTCTTTTTTATGAGATTCTTAAAAATACAGCATGATTTCAGTGTACTTTGATAATATTTATATTCATTAGGTGGACCAGTAAAAATCACCCCCCCCCTCCCCCTCGTTCTTACTGCATTGAAATGTCTCCCGCCTTCAGAACATTTAAGATTTGATGCTTATTAGTGATTTAGATATAAATTTCCCTTCCAAGGAAAATGTCTGATTCCAACACAGATCTATGCTGACAAATAATTCAATGGGAAGTATAATAATGAAAGCACCCATTCATTCAACGAAAAGTACACCTTTACTTAACATAAGTGTTCTTTTTTTCAGCAAAAATATCTTTTTCAATAAACCCGCCTTGCCTCTTTTTAAAAGAATGCGAACATTAGTGATACTTGTTAGTGGAACTTGGTATCTTCTACTCTCAAATAAACATTATTTTACAATTAAAATTGTATCTTGCATTTTTACTTTTAAAAAAGTAAAGAAAATTTCTCTTAATATTTTTAAAAAATATCTTATTTGAGTGCAAATAATGCTGGTTTTAATTCATTATTTAATTATTGTTAAAACAATAATTAATACATTTCATTTATCTTAATAAACAACTTTCATTTATTCCTTTAAAATATAAATTATTATTGATGGGGACCCGCTTTTGTAAAAAAGGGACCCAGATTTTTGGAAATCCTGGGTCCTGGAGACCCAGGTTTTTTGAAATCCTGGGTTCCGGGGACACAGGTTTTTTCAAGTACAGCGGCATCACTGCTTAAAGTTAAAATTTAAAGGTGTTTTTACACGACATACGTTGTGTTTTCACCCTTCCCAAGTGTTTATTTACAATGGAAGTACAGCGAGGAAGTACACTTAAAAAAAAAAAAAATGTAAATTTTCAAGATTTAAAAGTTACGTTAGCTATTTTTTACTTGCTATACAAAAGTGTCTAACTGCTATTCAAAACTGACTTTGTATAGCAGTTACTGCTATGCAACTTTCTTTTTCTAAATCGACCCCTGAAAGCAACCAATCACCACTGTGAAAGACTGCGCTTTGACCTTGGGCTTTTCGCCAACTTTCATTGCAACTTTGCTATATAAACAAGGGAAACTTATAGCGGACTCTGATTGGTTGCTTACAAGCTGCGAATTCCATCTCCTTAGGTATAGACTTGATGATCACCAGTTATCTTCCGTATTAAATGCGACAATGGGTAACCAATGCTCATGCGCTATTATTCATAATGTATCAAATATCTGGAGTTATTGGAATAGGTGTAGGCTAATCACAGTTGATATGAGAAAGGATGATAAGTGTTATTCAGTATCACGCAGAGAGTCGAACGAACATTAGGTTTACAGAGAAGGGATAGATGTGTTGCAATGATTGGGATACTTTCTATTGTAGATAATCAGCGGATACGGAAAGGAAGATTATTGATGTAGATTTTCTGTTTGGGATGAAACAGAAGGAAGAAGACATTGGAATAGAATTTTTTTTTTTTTTCAGGGGCTCTGGCGGTGAGCGCAAAATATTATTTTATTGAGTTCCGAGTTCTTTTGCGATATTTTTTTCAGTGCTCGTGTTCGTAATATCAGTGTTTGTTAACATGTTAACACTGTAATATTATTGGGATATATCAACCGAGTCAATGTTTAGATATTGTTATTGCGATAGTTAAAAAATATCAATATCTGTCGATATATTGATAAATAATCCAGCCCTAATGATAGTTATATTTGAGACACCCTGTACTTAATGATAATGATATTTTTTTACAAATTTCACAACTTAGCAAGTCTCTTTCTTTCACAATAGCAAGTCTCTTTCACATACAGCAAGTCTCTTTCTTTCAAATGCCAAAAATCATTTGATAAAATATGAGCAAACATGTCAACGCGAACTGTTTGAAAAGACTATATTAGCTGTGGTGGGAAACTTTCGTTACAACCTAATATATATATATATATACACACACACACCAAGTGAATTCATACAGCTCATGGTATGTTTGCATTCCAGTCCATGCAGTTCAGCGTCAATTGAGCGAATATTTTCAAATTTTGGATTTATCCACTCCAAATTACAAAAAAAAAAAAAAAAAAAAAAAAACTTGAAGTGCAAAAAGCATCATATGTAGTTTTTTACTACACCGCATGCTCCACGGAAAAAAAAAAAAAAAACTTATAAGATTAACATTAAAGCAATATAAAAATAAAATCATATATATTATTTATTTATATGTAATTTCATACATTAAGTTGTACAAGTATTTTCACCATGTACTTTCATTTTTAAAAATTAAAGGATTCAATAGTTTGATTAGTTTATGTTTTCAGTGTAATGATACTTTTAATTATTTTTTATTCTATATTTATACTTTACACTTATTTTCCGTTTTCTAAGCAACTTATTGAACACTTATCATGTTTTGAGTTTTATACAGGGTATGTGGATTTTAATGTCTAAAACTGTCAAAAAGTTTACTCGAATGTCTAAAACTAAAAATTATGAAAGATTGTAAATGTAATGTTGTTGTAAAAATAATTTTAAACAGTTTTTGGACTCAATTTTAGGTTTTTGACAGTCTTTGTCAAAAACCATGTCAAAAAGGGGTTTTTAACATGACGTTAAAACCATGGTTAAATCCAGATAAAACCGTCACACCATCAAAAATTGCCAACCCTGAGTAATAGTCTTCTAACTTTCTACTTCCACTTGCCAAAATCTCCACACCTCTTGCCATTTGAAAATTTAAATCTTATATTTACAAAAATTAAACTGTTCAATGAAAAATGCATATTAAATAGTTTATTCAATTTGTAGGTCCTTAAACTTCTTTGATTTTTATTTAAAGAAATGTGTACGGACCCTGCATTATAGATTAATGACTAATCATCTGATTTAAGAATAAAATCTTTATGCTAATGATAAAAGGTGTGTCAAATATGTTGTAAATTCTACTATTTAACCATTTGCACTTATTTGTTGAGTGTGACTTTGCATGGTAATGGCACATACACTGAATTTAGTAGTCACCTTTTTTGTCTATTACAATTTCTAAACAATAATCTCTGTGGTAAATTTCCAAAACATTTGCAATGTAAATTACCATGAAGATTATTGTTTAGAAATAGTGTAGCTAAAAAGGCGACCACTGAGATCCCTGTACAAAAAGTGGTCATCAGTTTGTCCAAGTCCACTAAACATAAGTACTGTTGACTAAGCCGTTTTATTAAAGTGCAGCACCCGGTGGCCCTTTTTATTTCTTTTTTGCACCCGGCAATTCTTTTAAACCCTTCCGATGTGCCTGGCTTCCTTTTTTAACACTTCCTATGTGCCCCGTGGCAATTCAATTAATCGTGGGAAAATATCGTGAATTCTAGGGACTCTAAACAAACTAGTTCAAAATATTTTTTATGAACAAGGTACAATTGTGCCCTTTTTTTAGAATAGTGTTCCCTTTTTTGAAAAATTCCCGCCCGGCAGCCCTTTTTTTCTAGAGTCAACACTAATAAAAGAGTAAAGGGTTAAACTATGTCCATAGTAAATTCAATATATCAATAAAATCAAAGTTTGTAAATGTATTTTACATATGTACGTACACACACACACTTTTTTATAATTCATGAGTGTGCCCTTTTTTTCTTTGAAGTGCCCTTTTATGGTGAAGTGCACCCTGCCTGCCCTTGACCCTAGAATGAACTCTGAATATACAATAAAAATAAATGCAAAGCATTTCAAAAACCTTTCTTCATCAGTCACAAAAAGGCCATACTACGAACTAGAATGACGAGATCAGAAGAAAGTTTTATTTCCGTTCTTGTAGTGGTAGTATGTAATTCAAATAGGATGTATATAATATCATTTGTAAGCATTTTGTAAGTAACTTATTCCAAAAGCAGAGAAATAGCACTGTACATACTCCAACAGAGAATGAAACTAAAAAGTAGACTAAAAAATAAGTAGGATTGCTAGGATACATTAACATGCACAAATGAATCAATAAGATGGTTTAACCCTTTAAAAAGGAAGGTGAGAAAGTTAACCTATGGTGGAAAACTGTCTCAAAGAACTATAAAGGGTTAAAAGCATAATAGATAATATTTATATTAGAAATTATGGCAGTTAATGAAGAAGCTCATCAGCTAAGGAGAAAACTTTCAGGTGATGTGTTTTGGATTCGTATTGAACAAAATTGGTCTTCATTTTTAAATGAATTGTTGGGCTAATTGATTCCATTCAATCGAACCTCACATACCAACAACAAAACACTTTAATGTCTAAATTGTCTGAGAAAAAAAAAAGGGAAATAGCCATTCTGACTGGAAGTTATGACTTTTCCAATTTATGTTTTTTAAATACTGAAACTACACCAAACTTTGAAATTTTTAATACGAGCCCCTATTTTTGACATCATATGATTTTTTTTGTATAAATTTCACCTAAGTATATCAAATGAGAAGTCATTTGTTCAAGTAGTTTAGGAATTATGACGGTTTAAAATTTGGAACTCCTAATGTTAAATCCATTTGTAATCACTACAAAACAGATTGTAACGTGGGCAGCTTTTTTAAGCATAGTTTAGGAACTGCATGGCAGAATGAGCTGTAGTTTTATATTATCAGAATTGAAGCTTCTAAAAATAGATTTCTATTAAAAAAAAAAAAAAAAAAAAAAAAATTGGTTAAATTTTTTTTTTGAAAATTAAAAATGTATTTTTTTTTTAATTATGAAATATAACATTAATATTTTCAAATAAAAGTCTATTTCTATAGACTTCAAATATGCGAATTATAAATTTATAGCTCATTTGAGAAAGGAGTTCTGGAGTTGTTTAAAAAACTACTTGTATTGCAATCTGTTTTGCGATCATTAAACATGAATTTAACATTAGGAGGTCCAAATTTTAAATCTTTATAATTACGAAACTACTTAACTCAATGACTTTCTGTTTGTATAGGTGAAAACTGGGAAATTGAGTTAGTAGCCAGTGGCCGGTAGATTCAGTTTCATTAGTGGCCACTTTTTAAAGTTAGTGGCCACTATAATGTTTCAAACTTTCTTGACATCTAGATAAACTATAATCGCTGTATATATATAAATAAGAGTTTTATACCAGCCAACTATTCATGATAAGAATAGGGAAGCAGTCAAAATTCAAGAAAATTACATCTGTTATCATTATTTTTTTAGAATATATTTTTGGATTATTTGTAATATGTTTATAGACACAATTATCAACCAAATTACTATTACTTTCTTTATATAAAAAATAACTAAATCAAAATTCCAACATCTAAGTGTATACAATAATTAAAAAAAAAAAACAAAAAAAAAAACAATAAAATAAAACACAAAATATTATTTGGATTTTATTTAATAAGTAAATGTGCTATTAACATACTACACAAATTACATATAGTTGAAATCTAAGCTGGCGAGTGTATTTCGCAGGATTAAACAGTATCTCTTGAAGAAAAATAATCTAACTGGTGAGGATGTGGCAGAAGTCGAAATATTGAAGATACTGCAACGTCCTTAAAATTTGCTTCCATCCAGTAAAGAAAAAAATAAAAATAAAAAAAGGAATAAATTATTTGAAATGCATGTGGAATCAAAGCTGATGAATATATTTTGCAGAATTCTTGAAAAAAAAAAAAAATAGAAATTTCTTATGAAAAATAAGTGAGGAGCAAGCACATGGTGAAAAGTCGAAATATTGAAAATACAGCTAAATCATTGAAATCTGCTTCAATCCAGCAGGAAAAAGAATTAACCAGTTTGCTACTTAGGTGTAATCAAAGTAGAGATGGATATTTCCATGAAAAATGCTGTATTTCAGTTGGCGATCGTTAACAGATTTTTTAATCGCCACTTGGCGAGTGGCGACTAAAGTGGCGATCGATGGTCGATTTTTAATCGCCACGTGGTGAGTGGCGACTGCTAATTTTCGCCTATATCTGTTTGGTATCCTAAAGTAAAATTTAACAACTAAGCTAATTGATGTCAAAACTAGGTGTTCTTAACATGCTGAGTGCCACAGTGACTGACACTGAAGCTGAAAAATTTACAATGTTTTAAGTAATTTTTAATAAAGTATAAGGTATTATTAAACATTGGCTGGTATGATTTTTTGAAAATTGCCCATCCCTGGCTAATTTACAGTTATTGTGTATGTATTCAGTGCATTTTCATTGTAGAATACTTTAAAGTGTAAATTAATGCAATCTTGCAAAATCTGGTTTATGTCAATTAACATAATGAATTTTTCCTTGCAGGGCCTTCACCTAATTTAGAACCCATTCCTCCAGAAGTTAGTAGATGCAGCGTTCCTTTAGGTAAAAAAAAAAATTCAGTTTTTATTTTTCATAGCTTTCTTTTTAAACTTTAGTTTTTATTATTATTATTATTTTCTTTTAAACTATAATTTGATATCTTCATTGATAAAATTTTAAGAATCATTACTTTGTTTGCAGAACGCTGCGATAAACTGGTGCCACTGAAAAGATGCGTCATCAGATTGGGTAAAAGATAATTATTTTTATTTTTCATAGCTTTTTTTAAATATTCTTTTAAACTATAATCTCATATCTTCCTTGGTAAAATATTCATCAATACATACAATATACATCATACATCAGATCTATTCATTGGTGTAGTTTCATAAATATACTTTCCCATGGCTATTCAAAATAATTTCTTTCAAAAATTTGCGATCTTAAATATCTGATTTTTCTGTTAGAACAAACACTACATGAACAATTATTATCTTTTGCTGAAAGTAAAGCTTTTTATAGGGAATTCCTGCAATGATTTGAATTTAGCAGTAGAGTCTTTACATGTTTCAAGAAGTATTGTGTATTGTCATTTGACACTTCTCCTCTGAAACTGACAGGAAAAAAAAAAAAAAGGCGACAGTAAAATAAACAGAACAGAAACACCTATTTACCAGCTTTTTAGACTACTGAAAACATTGATCTTAAAATGGAAAGCAGATTTATAAAAGTTGTCATGCACTAAAACATTTAAACAGCCATCAGACTTAATACACAGGCTTTCTTTCTAAGCTGTGTTATAATATGTATTGCTTTTAAATGTCTAAACTAAAAATTAATAATATATCTTTTTAGGCATTTTTATGAGACATTTTTCTATTATGTCTCAAGTGAGCCTTATCTCGATTTCCCCCCATTTTTTTGTCAGATCTAAATAGTGGATTCGATTATGCAACAGACGATTTAAATATATATTATTGCATATTTTAGTTAAAGTCGACAGGTGCTTCGCTAGCACCCAATTTTTCAATGTCCTCTTATTCGACTTCATATCTTGAGTTTCTTTTTCATTCTTAAGGCTGTTCTCAAATCCAAAAAGGCAACTTTATGACATAAGTTTTAATTTATTTTTGTTCGGAAATGTATGAAACTAGCTTTTGTTCAGATACTTTTGTTCAGAAACTATGTAATCGAACTGTGTTTTGCGTTTTTCTTTGCAAACCAATAGATCTTTCAGAAAATAGTGTCAAAGTGGGCATTTTGAACCGAATTTCCATACGAAAGAAGAATAATCACTCAAGGAAGGTTAAAAACATGACCAAACTTGCTTATAACTCAATTAGGTAATTTATTTATCAAAAATGGAAAACACAGTTCGATTCCAAATTGCTTCCATAGTCAGGTCTTCCAATTTTATGTATTTCTGTTAAAAAAGGAATTTGTAAATTTGTCACAGCGTTTTGCACTTGTTGAGTAGAGCAGTTGAGAACAGCCTTAAAAAATAATCTCCCCAATCAAGAAAATTTTCTTTTACAGCCTGATTGAAATCTTAATAGTCATTTCATGTTATTAATTGTAAATAATCTGCATTTTCTCAAAGGAAAATATTTTATTCAAAATACTGAATATTTTTAATCTATTTTATCTTTGCTAAATTCATATGTTTTAAATTTTCTCTTTAGAGCTTCAGATATGTTCATCAACACATGCAATTTGCATACATACAAATATAACCTAGACTCACTATGTCTCATGGTGACATAGTGAGAGATAAGATGTTAAAAGTAGAAATTATTTATATCCAATAATTTGAAGCACTTAAATTACAAAAATGAGAAAATATTAGATTTTTTCTAAAAAACCAGTTGTTTAACCAATTGATTTAAACCGTGGTAACCCTGCTGGTAACAGAATAAAATCATAATGCAAAACCCCAATCCCAATGAAGGAATGCAAGAAAAACAACGGCTTACTAAACCAAATACCCATACAGCAAAGAAACTCCACAGCCAATCATTCATTAGCATACATAACAAAGAGTAACCAATGGGGAGAATTACTTATGATTATGTCTGTTATCATTGAGGCATAATGTAATCCTTAGTAAATCTTAACTAATCAAGCAATCTAAGTAGTAAAAGTGTATTTTTTTAGCTCAAATCTGCCATTTTGGTTATTTAAAAAAAATAAAAGGCTTAAAAAAAAAGAAAGAAAGAAAACCAACTACTTGTTTTTTCTAGTCTGCCATGTAGATTTAAAGCTTATAAGAAAAATTTGATTGATTAAAAATCTTTGTCACTTTACAAATTTATTAATTTATCATTTTTCTAAAGCTTTGCTTGTAGCTTCTGCATAACTTGGATTTTGCATTTTTCAATAATGTGTAAAATAAATGAAAACATTAGGGGAAAAGAGAAAAAAAACCAGATGGAAAAAAACCAGCATGGTTTAAAAAAAAAAAAAACCATTTGGTTTAAACCAGGGTGGTTTAAACCAAACAACCCTACATGTTGGAACGTAAACAGTGAAAAATGTCATCAACAGTTAAGCTCATAGATAAACTTAAATGTGGTATTTTTTTATGAATTATCAGTTCCCCAATGAAATAAACTGCGATTTAAGAAAATTTATATATTTTGAACCCTGCATTCGAAAATGAAAATTTGTGCATAGTAAAACAGACAATAAAATAAAAAAAGAAATTGTTATTTTTAATAGGCATCAATGCTTGTTTGGTTGGTTATTTAATATTTCTTTAAATTAACTTAGTAAATATATTGAACAAATTTTGCATTATATTTTTCTTTTCCATTATAATTTTTGTGCAGCTGTTCCTAATTTATAGTCAGACTTTAAAAATTAAAATGTAAACAAAGAGATGATTTATAATCCACAAAAATCTGTAATCCACCAAACCCTCGGTCCCAAAGTGTGCGGATTTTACAGAGTTGACTGTATTACTATATTTAAGTAATCATTGTTTAATAGCTTATCCATAAATATTTATTTACCTTTAAAATTCATCATTCGTATTAAATTAATATAGTTACAATTTTTAAAGGTGAAAACATACACACTACATACAGTTAATATTTACAGAGTTGCTACTCAAATAGGCGAATGAAATTCCCTGACTTTTCCAGGTGCATTCTATGAAAATTTCAGTCTAGCTGTGGTATGTGAACTGGACATTGACAAGCCAAGAGTAAAATAAATAATGTACCTCACGAAAATGTAAAAATTTTCAACTATATATACATAACATTAATTAAAATTTTCACATATGCACCCCCTCCCCCCCTCACAAAAAAAAAAATGCTATTAGGTTTATAGGTTTAGGCTATTAGGTTATTATTAATGCGAATAAGGACTGCAATAGAAATTGCTTTCCTTAATAATTTCAGAGTATCTCAAAATAAGTGTCCTGTAAAATGGAAAAAGAAAAAAAATATATATACAATATTTTTCCATTGAATGATAATTCCCTTCACTACCTATCTCACTTAAGTTCAACTTTACACAAAGGGGGCTGAGAAGCAAACATTTCAGGGTGGCGGTTAAGAAGATTTGAAATGATTTATTAGTTACATTAACTGTTAATAAAAAAATATTGCAGAAACTTCTAGAAATAGATTTCTATTAAAAAAAAACATTGGTTAAAAATTTTTTTTGATTTTTTTTTTTTTTTTTTTTTTTTTTTTTTAATTATGAAATATAAAATATTAATATTTTCAAATAAAAGTCGATTTCTATAGACTTCAAATATGGGAATTATAAATTTATAGCTCATTTGAGAAAGGAGTTCTGGAGTTATGTTTAAGAAACTACTCGCATTGCAATCTGTTTTGCGATGATTAAACGTGAATTTAACATTAGGAGGTCCAAATTTTAAATCTTTATAATTACGAAACTACTTAACTGAATGACTTTCTGTTTGGTATCCTAAAGTAAAATTTAACAACTAAGCTAATTGATGTCAAAACTAGGTGTTCTTAACATGTTGAGTGCCACAGTGACAGACACTGAAGCTGAAAAATTTACAATGTTTTAAGTAATTTTTAATAAAGTATAAGGAAAAAACCAATTAAACATTGGCTGGTTTGATTTTTTGAAAATTGCCCAACCCTGGCTAATTTAGAGTTATTGTAATTCATATAACTCCCAAAATATGTATTCAGTGCATTTTCATTGTAGAATACTTTAAAGTGTAAATTAATGCAATCCTACAAAATCTGGTTTATGTCAATTAACATAATGAATTTTTCCTTGCAGTGCCTTTAAAAAATGTGGAAACTATTCATCCAGATCTCAGAAGATGCAGCGTTCCTTTAGGTAAAAAAAAAATTTCAGTTTTTATTTTTCATAGCTTTCTTTTTAAACTTAAAAAGAATATAATAATAATAAAAAAATTTTAAACTATAATTTGATATCTTCATTGATAAACTTTTAAGAATCATTACTTTTTTTGCAGAACGCTGCGATAAACTTGTGCCACTTATCAGATGCGTCATCAGATTGGGTAAAAGAAAATTTTTATTTTTCATAGCTTTTTTTAAATATTCTCTTAAACTATAATTTCATATCTTCCTTGGTAAAATTTCAAAGACTATTATTTTGGTTTACAGACGCTCTTGATTATTCTTCTCAAGTTAGTCTCCCTACCTATCTGCACCCAACAACACCTGGGCCCAAATGCTCATGGAAGCCATCCCTGAGAAGTGTGAAAAGCATGCAGTCAAAATACATAGAGTTATTAGGACCAGTTGCAAAAAAACGTGGTTCGTAATTTTCATTTTATTTCTTAAAATGCAATTTTGTCAGGAGTCAAACATTGTAATAATAAACCATTTTAACAAATGATCAATTATGATACAATAAAAATAGAACTGCTTTTTAAAAATAGATCATCCAAAATGTAATACAGTAGAAGATCTTTATAACGCACACCTAAAAATGCAAGGTTGTGCGTTATATAGAATTTAGCGTTATATGGATCACATCATTAAATTCACCTTGTAAACATCTCCAAAAATACTAAAACACATCAAAATATATTGGACTATCTTTATACTGCATTCCTTGTTACCAAGAGTTCTCCACATTATAAATTTTTGCATAACATAGGTCACTCATTGTTAAATTTACTTTATAAACATGATCCAAATATAACTGACACAACCATCCCTTATATTAGACATTTTCAAAAATGTTTATTGTAATAATAGCATTTTTTTCAGTAAAAAGATCTTAAAGTAGAAGATAACGTTGAACTAAAATATCAAATTTAGTCCTCTAGAGAGTAGCAATATTTTTTAATGTGAAAATGCAGGTACTTTTTAACTGCAAAAATCCTTGTGTACATCTGAAAAGTTATGCGTTATATGGAGAATTGCGTTATAAAGATCTTCTACTGTATATCAAAGTGGAATAAGTGAAAATATAATGAAAATCAGAGTTGTAAAAAGAAAAATTCAAATGTTGTAATGAATAGTAAACATCACAAAAATTTAGAATAAAGCAGCATTGAATATACAAAATTATGGACGGTAAAGAAAAGTAAAAATACATTATTAGACACACAAATGCAGCAATAAAATAATGTATTTAATAATTAGTAAATTTATTAAAATTGCTAACATAAGGACTAAATATAAGATGTTGGAACAATATGACAGCTGCATTATATATATAATAACCATCAAATAAACATTACTGACCACCAACAAAGACAGTGAAATTATGAATAAAATGACATTAACAAGCTGACAAAAATACAGTTCCCCCTAACACACTTAACATAGATTCGAAAAACATAGTAAAAAACAGCAGAAACTGAATAACAGAAATGGAATAATGGAAACTTGTAGAACTTAGACAGAATCGCCGGGTCCCAAATGCCTAAAGTTCTACAAATAAAATGTGTGGGTGTTTCATCTTCATATTAGCCATAAATTAGCTAAAGAATATGAATTTGGGACAGCCACACACATAAAATAGAAATAAACCATTGAACACCAATTAAGTTCAAAATAAAACAAGATTAAAAAGAATAGAGGAAAAATAAAAACATATTACCAAATTGAAATCCATACTGTCTTAGTATTAGGCATAACAAAATAAAATCATTGGAGATCACCAGCACGTTGCCAAAAAAGTTTTTTATATGATGGTGGACCAAGGTTCAACAATATACAACATGCCCAAGTACATTCCCATTATATATAACCAGTGCCTTCTATAGATAATTTAGAATTGAGAATGAACTACTCCATGTATTCAAATGAATCAGTGTGGTGATGCTATCTATTGGCGTATTAGTAAAATAAAAACTATTATATAATAAAAACATATTACCAAATTGAAATCCATACTGTCTTGGTATTAGGCATAACAAAATAAAATCATTGGAGATCACCAGCACGTTGCCAAAAAAGTTTTTTATATGATGGTGGACCAAGGTTCAGCAATATACAACATGCCCAAGTACATTCCCATTATATATAACCAGTGCCTTCTATAGATAATTTAGAATTGAGAATGAACTGCTCCATGTAATCAAATGAATCCGTGTGGTGATGCCATCTATTGGCTTATTAGTAAAATAAAAACTATTATATAATAAAAACTGTTAGTAACTATTAATGGATTAAGTTTTAAATCAAATACTGTTTAGAGATAGAAAAATAATTAAAAATATGTTAATAAATATAGGGTAACTCTAGCATAGATGGCCATAGCTATTAAAGATTGAAATAAAAATCGATTTAGCTTGATTTCTTCATATATTTGTGATTTCAACTTGATATATATATATATATATATATATACACACACATTAGACTTAAATACATACATCATCAGATGTAATGACAAAATGTGTTGAATTTTTTAGTTTTTTACTATTCTGTATGTATTTTAATTTGTAATTTTCGATAATATGACTGAACTAGTGATCTTTCATAAAGGAAATACAAATTAATTTCTGAAAAAAAATCAAGATATGCCGATATCATTGGTAATCAATCTTTTTACCAAATATATTTATATATTAATCAAACTTTTTTGGTTATTAAGACTAGTTAAACCTGAAATAAAACTTTCCTACTTAGTGATTTTGATGTGAATTAATAGGTAGGGGAGAGTGGCAATGAATGGGCCAATTTTTGGTTTTTAATTTTTGTAATTTTTTGTATTTTTTGTATTTTTTTTTTTTTTTTTTGGCTCAGAATTGGCTCTTCAGTTACTTTATTTATTTGGTTATATAAAAAAGTCATAAAAATTGGATTAGAAAATGTCTATAATGAATGATAATAGAAAATAAAAATTTGGCCCATTCATCCCCATCCATGGGGCTGAATGGGCCATTGAAGGTAATGAATGGGCCACTAAATGAATTCCAAGGAAAAAATGTAGAATTAATCTTTTATTCACCAAATATGACAAAATGAATGGTACCTGACATGATATGATCAAAGCATACTGAAATAGTAAGTAATACACAATGCTTATCAAAGTTTATGAACAGCAAAAGTGATATTATTAAATCACATAATTGTAGCAGAAAAATGACAAAATAACGAGATTATAAGAAAGAAAGAACATAAACTATACAAAAAAAAAAAAATAGATAATACACATTATGATTTAGCAAAATTTATATTTTTCAAAATTAATATTAAACGACATGG
Source organism: Maratus speciosus (assembly GCA_963932465.1). Taxonomy (NCBI): domain Eukaryota; kingdom Metazoa; phylum Arthropoda; class Arachnida; order Araneae; family Salticidae; genus Maratus; species Maratus speciosus. The sequence continues at coordinate 487,172,055 of OZ010796.1, forward strand.
TTGTAACTGCCTATTAATTGACTAATTAGTGTAAATTTCTGGTATTATTTATTCTACCCATCAGATTCAGAATATAAACAATATTCTAGTTTTATATCAAATGGAAAAATACTGGTAGGTGTGGTCAACAACTGGACAGTTCACTTTAATCATTTATACAATTTAACTTATGTTTCTAATAAATAACTAATATTTCTTAGGGTGAAAATGTGCAAATTATTTTTTTGACATTACTATAAACCTATTCTAACTAGACAGTAATTTAATCTAAATCCATTACAGCCAGTTATATTTCATATTAAAAAGAAATTCAGAAAAAAAGAAAGAAAAGCCATATTTTCATGATAAGGGCAAAGGTGGCCCATTCAGGACTATGATATAGTGGCCCATTCAGCCCCAACCTATACTTCTGGAATATATTCAGATTTTTTTAGTACATTAAATTCAATTAAGATCTAAATACATCCTAAAATTAGTTTACAGATATGCAGAGACTTGCTAATACACATATCTGCAATGAAATAGACACTATTTAGCTTATTTATTTTACTGAAAAGGGAAAAAATTTACTTTTCAATCAGATTCTTGACCATCCTACTCTAGAGAGAAAATGGCTTCTCCCAAACAATGGAAAATTTGATGAGTTTGGTAGAACAAATAGCTTCATCTATTGGTGGCATCTAAAATAATTTTATGCGAATACTTTATATTTCGTTAATGGCCCATTCATTACCACTCTCCCCCCTCTCTCTCTCTCTCTCTCTCTCTCTCTCTCTCTCTCTCTCTCTCTCTCTCTCTCTCTCTCTCTCTCTCTATATATATATATATATATATATATATATATATATATATATATATATATCCTATATAGGATATGATATAATATATATATATATAACCATTAATTAAACATAACCTACCACCATCAAAAACCGTAATATTATGAATTAAAGCTGTAAGTATAAAAAAAATTTTTAAATTTATTATAAGAATTATTATGGAAGAAAAATAAGAAAGTGGACACCTACAAATAATCGAAATGCTTATATATTGAATTACGTTGTCAAGGGCACAGAATTCAATGATATAAGCAAAATGGGTGTTTTCTGTGAGAAAAATAAGCTAAAGCTAAAAGTTATTTTCCCTGTGCCCAAACAACCATTAAAATCAAGTGAATTGATTAAAAATGAAAACAGAATAGAAACAAATATGAAATGGAAAAATCAATAAAACCTATTTAAATATTTATAGGATATAAAATAGAAATAATAAACACCATACCGATTAATATTTCAATATTTTAGAATAAATCCACGCGCACATGGCACCCAAAATATCGTAAAGATTAAGGTGAATAAAACAGTTAAGAAATCACAGTAATTGATACCATAGGATGCAGTTAATACATTTTGAAATAAATGTTAAATAACTATTAATATAATATAATATAAAATAAAATAAATAGAAAGTAATTACATATTTAAAATGCACTATTAAATTAATTAAAAACTGTTTAACAATATCGTCAAAATTTAGCTAAAAATTCCCCCTGGTGTAGTAAATTATAATTGAAATGTAGCTGGAAAAAGTAAAATTTAGAACTTATCGAAAAAATACAAATTTTGGTGCTGCCATCTAGTATTACTTTTATGATTCAATCGTCACAAGATAAACAGTTGTAAGCATTTGAATGTAACAATTGTTTAATTAACAGCAAAACCAAACAAATCCTTATATATATAGATAATTATAAACCGAATATAAACCACACAATGTATTTTTAAAAAAACTATTGTTAATAAAATTTAAAAAGCAAACAAAATATTCTATTAGCTAACTTATTTAAACTACACTAAGAATTTAAATAATTCTAGAACATCAATAATATATAGCATATAGCTATATGCTATAAAACAAAATAAATTCATTAATAATTAATATAAATAATTATTAAAAATATAAAAATCTTTAATAAAAACTATTATATATAAGATAATTATAAAATGAACAGGAAATAAAAAAACATATGGGAGTATAAAGAAGGTAAACAGATACTTAAATTCCGATTACCTAAAAAGCACAAATATAGTGTGTGGATTATTTTCATACATCCATAAAAATCCTAAAAGTATGAATGTGGGACATTCAATAACATTAAACCGATAATAAATTTTATATCACAAAGTGAAAATAGATAAATATTAAAATATTAATAAGAATAGAGGAATAATAAAAATAATTACCCAATTTTAATACATACAGTATAACTTTATTTATATTAAATATACTTATATGTATATTCATCACTATAAAAATGGCATACTATTAGTAATTAATATGATATTGTCCTTATTAAATTAAAATTTATAACAAATGATTGTAAATAAGATTAAACAATAATTAAGCTAATTATTAATGAAATTCACCAATTACATATAAAATATCAAATCAACATCCTTATAAAATATGTATAAAAAATATAGTAATAATACAAAAGCCCCCCCTTTTTTTTATAAATTAACCATTGCGTATTATCCAGACAACACCACCCTCCTCCATACTCTAACATCTACCCACCCATCCAACCTATAATAATTTTTTTATATTATTTTACAATTTTTAATTTTTTATAGATATTTTTTTATTTTATAATTTTTTTGTAATTTTGTTTATGCATGTGTTAATTTGTTTTAAAAGATCATGTAAGAAAAATACTAATTGTATATTAATGAATATATGAATTTTTTTTGGAAAACCATGATTTAATGCATCATAAATTAGTTTTTTAATATTATTGTTAATTAGAGGAGAAGAACATAAACATTTTATTCTATATAAAAGATTAAGTATTATATTCCGAAATACAGAATGATGTAGACAAGATTTAAAATTTGTAAATGTATTAACTGTGAATTTAAATTCTTTACGTTTGTCATATAAATCTGTGATTGTTTTATTGTCTTTTATTGTAATTTTAAGATCTAAGAAGTTAATTGTATTGTTAGATAAAAGGTTTTCTGTTAATTCCAAATTAGTGGGATGATCTACTGGAAATTGAGTAATGGCAGAATGATCAGTATCAATTAAAATTATGTCATCAATATAACGATATAAATATATTATTATTAGTAAAATTACGTTCATAATGATATAAGTATAAGTCTGAGAGTAAACTGGATGTACAACCGCCTTGTGGTATACCGACATGCTGTAAATATAAAGTGTTATCTTGCAAGATATAATAAACTGGATGTACAACCGCCTTGTGGTATACCGACATGCTGTAAATATAAAGTGTTATCTTGCAAGATATAATTATTATAGATAATGAAGTTTGTTAAAGATTTAAAATATGCAATATCAATATTAGATGGTAATT